>ML097601.1:7744-57793 GCA_003697995.1 Taxidea taxus jeffersonii
CAGTTTGTTTTATGACATTAAGAGTCTCTTTTGGTTTGTCTCCCTCCCGATCCCATCTTGTTTCATTTTTTCTTTTCCTACCACCTTGACCCCCACCCCCGTTGCATCTCCACTTCCTCATATCAGGGAGATCATGTGATAGTTGTCTTTCTCCAGTTGACTTATTTCGCTAAGCATAATACGCTCTAGTTCCATCCATGTCATTGCAAATGGTAAGATTTCATTTCTTTTGATGGCTGCATAGTATTCCATTGTATATATATACCACTTCTTCTTTATCCATTCATCTGTTGAGGGACATCTAGGTTCTTTCCATAACTTGGCTATTGTGGACATTGCTGCTATAAACATTAGGTTTGCCTTTTTATTACTGAGTTATGAGTTCCTCATGCTCTAAATATAAATCCATTATCAGGCATAAACTCAAAAATATTTTCTTTAAATCTTTAACTTGCTTTTCACTTTTTCTTTTTTTTGTCTTCTCGAGTTTTTTTTAATTTGTTTTTATTTAAGTGTAATAGATACACAATATCCTATTAGTTTGAGATGTACATCAGAGTGATTCAATATTTTTGTACATTACAAACTTATTCCTACAATACTCTTTCATTAGCTTAATAGTGCATTTTGAAGAGAAAAGTTTTAAATTTTGATTATATCTAATTGGTTTTATATTTTCTGATTTTTGTGTCTTATCAAACCATTCCCTAACCTAACATCATAAAGATATTTTTGCTGTGCTTTTTTTCCCAGAAATTTAATATTTTTAGCTATTACATTTAGTTCTATGATCCATTTCAGGTTAACCTCTGTAGATGGTGTGAGGCAGGAATATTAGTTCATTTTGTTTTCCCCAGAAGTAGATATCCAGTTATTTCAGGACCATTTGTTAAAAAATTATCCAATTGTCCATTATATTGTCTCTACATTTTTGGCAAAAATCAACAAGCTTTTATTAAAGTGTGAATCCAGGGGTGCCTGGGTGGCTCAGCGGGCTAAAGCCTCTGCCTTCAGCTCAGGTCATGATCCCAGGTCCTGGGACCGAGCCTCACATCAGGCTCTCTGCTCAGCGGGGAACCTGCTTCCCCTCCCTCTCTCTCCACCTACTGGGGTGGGGTGGGGGAGAGGGTTTAGTCTTTCATAATTAAATATGATATTAGCTGTACATTTTTCATATATGCCCAATGACAGATTGAAAATGTTCTCTTCTATTTTTAGTTTGTTGAAAATTTTTATAAGAAATAGATATTGGATTTTATCAAATGCTTTTTCTAGTCCCACTGTAATAATCATATAGTGTGGTTTTGGTCTTTTCACATAGCAAATTACATTTACTGATTTTAAATTGATCTCCATTCCTTGGATTACCATATTTCATCAAGATTATATTACTTTCTGGTAAAAGTCCTTGTTCTGAAGTCTATTTTGTCTAAATTAATAAAGCCATTTCAGAATTCTTTTGATTAGGATTTGCAGGTGATATATTAATCTTTTTACTTAAAAAAACTTTTTTACTCTTAATGTATCTGTATCTTTAAAGTGAGTTCTGTGGGCGCCTGGGTGGCTTAGTGGGTTAAAGCCTCTGCCTTCAGCTCAGGTCATGATCTCAGGGTCCTGGGATCAAGTCCTTCATCAGGCTCTCTGCTCAGCAGGGAGCCCGCTTCCTCCTCTCTCTCTCTCTCTGCCTGCCTCTCTGCCTACTTGTGATCTCTCTCTCTGTCAAATAAATAAAATCTTAAAAAAAATAATTAAGTGAGTCCTGAGACTAGACCTAGCTTAGTTTTGTTTTTTTTTAAATCCAATATCTAACTCATTTTTATCCATTTTATCTAATAGAGCATGATATGAGACAAATTATTATAATAAGAAAAATGGTGTTAGTCTGGTGTTCAAGTGAATCCATTCAGCTTCAGAATAATTCCAACTTTTTCTAAGTCCTTAAATCCATTTATATTGTAATCAGATCTAAATTTGATGAAGAATCAGAGTGAAATTTACTGTAGTGAATTTTTTAGTTTTTGGTATTCTCTTTTACAAATAGGATATTCTTTCTTATTGTATAATTTCTGCCACCTCTGATTTTCCAAAGCTTACTAGCAGTATTTCTAGACTTGGATACATAAGTTCTTTCTGTGACATAATCCATCTAAGTGTATTTAAATACATTTAATATGTATTAGCCACTTTTATAGACTGAGCTTCAAGTTTTCCTTAAGAGTGACTTTCTATCCTTTCCAGTTTTAACACCACTTCCCTTAATGGCAATTAAAATACAATAGAAGTTTAGTAGTTCTGCTTTCTTTGCCTTCATCATTAACATTAGATTATCCAAAAATATATTTTCTAGTTCTGTCCACAGTAAAGGTCAAAAGTGATGGCTAAATTAGAAGTAATGAGGGTCCTTAGCACCCAGACTATGGTCTCTAACTACCATGTCTCTCTCCTCTCTCTCTCTCTCTCTCTAAGATTTTATTTATTTGAGAGAGAGAGAGAGAGAGAGCATGTACAAGCAGGGGGAGCAGCAGACAGAGGGAGAGAAGAAGCACACTCCCTGCCAAGCAGGGAGCTCAATGAGGGGCTCAATCCCAGGACCCTGGGATCATGACCTGAGCCAAAGGAAGACTTCACCAATTAAGCCACCCAGGTGCCCCTATCATGTCTCTCTTAAAAGGGATCCTTGTCAAAATGGCTGATTCTAGGGCTAGTGCAGATATATAAGATGATCCTGAAACATTTTGTTGTATAAGAAAGGTTGGACCACTACAAGGATTATGCCAAAAGGACCCAAGAGTCAACCTGAAGAGGCTCTCACTAGCCAAAGTTAAGACAATTTGAGCATCAGTAAAGTATTATAGGCAACAGTGAAGACCCATCAAACATATTCAAGTCTATGAATTCATAATGATACTTAAAAAGAAGGAAATGAACAAATTAACTGAAAACCAAAAGACCTCATTGGACACCTGTCGAAAATGCCAAGTGAACCAACTCAGTATTTTGACAAAGGACCAAACATTTATACTGACTTCCCTGTCCATATGTGCTATAGCAGGATGACCTGATAGTTGATGAGGGAAAAGTTACTCATTATTGAGCCATTCAAATTTATTAACAGAGAAGGAATATGTAATTTATTAAGTCATCTGTTTCTAATAGTAGGCCTATTTCCACACTCACAGCAGTACTGTTGTTACTAGAATGTTTCATAAACCTCAAAGCATTCCAGATTTTAGCTCTACTTGGTGCCATTCTTGCTTCTTGAATTCCTTCTCTTTTCCCAAGAAATGTTGTTGAGCACCTATAGATCTAGGTGCTGCAGAGAAACAGGAATAAAGCAACATCTCTGTTTTCATGATGGTTACATTCTAGTGGGTGAAGAGGAACAATAAGCAGCTAAAGTAAAATGATGTTTTTTTAGATGACAAAAATAAAGCAGCATAGGAAAGATAGATTTTCAGGGTTTGGGAGGAATGGTGGAGGATTCTGTTTAACGTGGTCTTGTAAAAGCTTTCTGAGAAGGTGATCTTGGAACAGAGACCTAGGGGAAGCAAATCATGCAGATAGCAAGGAGAAGAGCAATCTGAGCAGAAAGAATGGAGAGTGGAAAAGCCCTGAGGCTGGAGCATGCTTGGCTTATTCAAGGAACTATAATCATTGTCTTCGGTTATATGCTTTTCACATCTGGTTCATGCCCTATTAAAATATAAGTTTATTAACAAATAGATAAAATGATGTTCTTAATCAACTGGTGGGTGATTTTGAAAGTTCTGTATTTTAAAAATCAACATATGATAGTATGAATAGTTTTAATAATTATGTTTCTATACTTTCTGGAGAAAACTCATTTTATGTGCATTTTTTCCTTTATGCTTTCATAATGAATCTAGTCCCCTGGAATTGAATGATATTTAGATGTACATATATAAAGTTCACACATTCCTACTACCCCACTACATACACAAACATATACACACATGGATGCACACACATAGTAGTTTGGGATTTTCCCTCAAGACAGCAAGGAAAAAAACAGAAAAACTTACACTCTATAGTGCAGGAAACAAACATTTTCACACTTAACAGCATCATTGTAACACTACACTTCAGAGAATTACCTCTAAATACCAGGAGAAAGATAGTGAAAAGAGTGAGAGAGAGAGAGAGAGAGAGAGAGAGAGAGATTTTCAAATAAGTCCAGAGAAAGAGGCATGTTCTACTGATATGAAGAAATAGAGGGGCAAGGTAGTTCAACACAGTATTGGAAAAAGCACTTCCACAGTCTGGAAGACAAAAGAAGGAAGGGATCAACTCTTGGTCTTGCCAGACTCAGCACCATAGCTAATGAACCAGGTGGGGCAGGAATAAGAGGCTAGAAAAAATGTCTGGGGTGTGGTGGCAAACTGGGGAAGGGAATGGAATGGGTTGCTCAAACTTTTTGACCTATTTCAAGGAGGGTGGGGGAGTAGGTCAATTTGAGAGAAAGGGAAGTTGCAGTCAAAGAAAGAAAAGAAAAAGGAGAGGAAAAAGAAAGAAGAATTTATACAGGTTTAATGCTGTGGCTATGATGGTTACTTGCCAGGATTTTGCCAAAAACAAGGAAAGTATGTGTCATTTTACTTCATTTCCTCCTAAACAAGCATTCTGAACTTTAACAATTCAGCAATAAAAAAATACACAATGTTAATTCTGCGGGGTTTCTAGCTATGTCACTGCTGAATTTATAGACTGAATTGAATCTTTCAGCTAGCATTCCCTTTAGATGAATGAAAACTGTTTATTTAAGACAAGAGTTTTGGATCCATCTGTGTAATCAGGACAAGGCACACATACAGCTGACATAATCTCATTTCATTTACACAAGCATGGTAGGCAACCTTCATTCATATGTTCATTTTCAGATACTAATGGAAATCACTCCAAATTTCTTCCCTACTCTGTACTTTAGAAGTTCTGATTTATAACATGCTCTGATCATGAGTGCAAAAGTCAACTAGGAGAGTGCAACATACCAAAGAAAGTGTCAGGGTAATGTTTTAGGAATGTATAAAATATTGCAGTAGATGAATACCTTAAGATAATAAATTCAATGATGATTCAGAGGAAGTGTGGGTCCATCCCACAGTCCACTCTCTTTTGAGTTTCCAGGTAAGAGAGTTTTAACTCTCCTTTATTACACTTGTGTGTTCCACACTAGGGTGAGGAGAGGAAAAAAATGCACCCTCTTAGAGGACAGTGTTTTTTTAACAACTGTTTCATACCACAGTTCTTCAAGGTAGGTAATATTTCTCTCCTTGGAAGAGAAAAGGGAGGTACAACACAACTTGCCTAAAACCAACCAGCAGGTAAGTAGAATGGCCAGCACCTGGCCTGAGTTGGATGCTCTCTCCTCTTGGGTGACATACAAACTCTGCACCCATACCCTGGAGTGCCTTTGACCCATCCCACATCACCTCCCAGGAATCATATATTCTAGGCCTACTCAGTTTTCCTTCTCCAGCTATACCGTGCCAAACCTCCTTCCACACTTCTGCATGATTCCTTTGCCTGGAAAGCCCTCCCCTCGTGGTCCACATACTAACTCTTACTCAACCTTTGAAACTTCTGCTCAAGTGTTTTCTCCTCTGAGAAACTTTCCTGTAAGGCTCCTCAGCTAAGTTAGCAGTTTTTCCTCTCTGCAGTCAGTCTCTTTGAAAACACCCTTATGTGTTTAACTGTGGTGTGTGCTACCTGCTCCCAAGTATGCCCAGTTACCCTCTGGACTATTCAGCTTCAGAAGGGTGAAAGCTACACACTATTTAATTTCATGTGGCTATGGCTATATGCCTCCAGGTAGCCGGTATGCAAAACACTGAATGTAGAGAAGATACCAGGAGTGAACAAATCAGACCCTACTTTCCTACTACCTAATAGTGCTCTTCAAGAAAGCACAGCATGCTGTTTGCTGAATTACTGTTAGACTTACACAGACACTATCCTTCGTCCTCACCAGTACCACACCATTTCCCGAATAGGTGAACTACATACATGCATGTACTCTCAATTGATTTTTGCAATACTCCTAAACCATAATTCTGTTTCTGTTTCACAGAGAAGGAAACTGGGTTCAGAAGCATTAGGTAACTTAACCCAAGCCAACCTGACCAGCAGGGGAGGGCAGGATGTGAAAGTCCATGTTCATTTCATTCAATCACTTTGCTTTCCCAATTGTAACAAATCTCAAACCCGCCCAGCAGCTGTACATTACCCAAAATGGAGGTGTTGGCACTTCCTCTATTGGGCTTTCTCTTTGTGATCTGTCACTCATTATATTAAAACATTCTAATATGTTAAAAGTTCATGATTCTGGCTTCTTATTTTAAAAGTGAAACCATTATTCATGATAACAATATATCTACTGATGTAGCATCAAAGAGTAAAAGGTCATCTGCTTTCAAGCCCTTGGTTGAAACATGGTTAAAATTATTCATAACCATGTAGTTTATAATATGTAGATACATTCCAGATTAATTTAGCTAACTATCACACTGTCCCAACATCCTTAATGTTTGCTCAGCTGGTGGTTTTTTTTTTCCCCCTGCTTTCTGTTTTTAACTTAAGAAAGCAATGCTGTCATCAGAAAATGTAACTGACTGGTTTCGCTTCCTCTTTGAGGGCATTAGTGGAAGTATTAGCTCAGGTCACAAGACTGAGCCCAGGGCACCCACTTTATCAATTTCATTCTTATCTGAGAAGCACACATTTCAGGATAGCAAAAGGCTACAATACTGTCTTTTTTATCCATTGGCATTTTCTTGTACTTTATTGTGGTTTTAAAAATACGCCATTATTCCTTTTCTTTTTGTTCTTTTTTGAACACTTATTCATGTTTATGTACCACGTGAAAGGCTGGGGAGTTTGCTTGTCTCTTGGCTGCCCAAGCTACACCTGTTTGTCCTTTATATTACAATATATTTTTATTATGCTTACTGACTGATGGTCATTCACTGTAAATAATCATAACTCACAAATACAAATCAACTGATAAATTAACAGGTGAACTGATTGGCTAAATATTACCTTGTTTGAAGTGTTGTATTTATTTACTCGGCAGTGGGTCCTGAATAGAGCGAAAGGGAAAAAAGTTCAGGCCTCTCTCCCTTTATGGATTCATTTTGCTATCCTTGACTTCCAATGTGTGGTGGGATCTGGATGTTCAAGAATATCTAAAAAGACCGAAGCATGAACAATGTCTTTCCTGGTTCCCCAAAACACTGAGGTCGAATCCAGACTCTGTAACCTGCACACACTCCCCCCGTGATCTGGCCCTGGACCACTTCACCTTCATTTTTGGCCTCCCTCTGCCTCTCTTTCATTCTTTTCTCCCAGTGCGAACTCCCAAGTCATAAAGGGGTTCCATCTTCTTCCTTTGCACATGTTATTCCCATTGATATTGTATTTCTCCTCCTTTGTTGTCCCTTCAAAACTCAGCTTGTATTACCTCTTCCAGGAAGCACACTTCAATCTCCAAGTCTGACTTTAGATGCTCCTCCTCTGGATCCCTACATCACTTTGTTACACACCTCTATTATCTCACACTTATCACGTTGCACAGTCATTGTTATTTTATTATTATTCTTTTTTGAGAGAGAGAGAGAGAGCACAAAAGGGGCAGAAAGAGAGGGAGAGAGAGAATCTCACAGGCTCCATGCCAATGCAGAGCCCACTGCAGGTCTCAACACAGGGCTCAATCTCACGACTCTGAAATCATGACCTGAGCTAAAATCAAGAGTCAGATGCTTAACCAATTGAGCTACCCAGGAGCTCCTAGTCATTGTTACTTTAATTGGCTGTCTTCTATTAAGTTCTCCAGGGACCTTGTGGCATGGGGCATAGCTTATTCATCATCCCAATATTGACAGTAAGAGCAAAAAATGCTAGTTTTTAACCTGGTGCCTAGGAATACACACCATCACTTTGGGTCCATAGCTTCTATTTTTATAGTTTACTTTTAGAGATGGACATTCTGTCACTTGGTATCTTTTTTTTTAGAAGACACTCACAGTAATTGTATGCCAATAAGGAAGCTGTTCCAACTCCTTGGTTTCCCATTAGTTTAAATCTTTAAAACATTTTTCTGTGTACAGATTCAACATATTTCTGTAACATTTCTGTGCTCCTTCCTGCTGGAAATAAACTCATTCCAATTTACTCTGTATCTGCTGTTCTGGAAAATGTGGGTTTTGTGTTCTTTGTACACACCCAATCCATTAACGTTTTGTGTCAGTGATAATTCCTTTTGTCATTATAGGCCTGAGAACATTTCAAATTTTCAGTATGACCACCAAGTGCTGTTGTGACTGAGGCTGTGCTATCTACCAAAATCCATTTGCCCTTCTGTATTTTCCAGACTCCCTTGAAAATAGGTGTGGCCATGAGACAAAGTTCTTTCCAATGGAATGTGAGCAGGAGTAACATACACCATTTCCAGGCTTGGCCCATAAAGCCTTTCTACACATGTTCTTGCATGCTCTGTTTCCTTTCGGGATAACTGGGATGTCCACATCGAGGGAATACTGGGAAGCATGTTTTAAAGATTACAAAGCTATTGTCAGTCCGGGTTTCTGAATAATTTCTTGGAAGAGAGCCATTTCATCAACCTGGACATCTGCCCAGGACTATTTGATGAGCAAAAACAACAAAACAAAACAACACTTCTGTAGGTTTAAGCCATGGGATTATGGAATTTTGAGTGCCTCCCTGTAACACAGCCTAACCTAAGACTATTATACCTAATATAGGGATTAAGAAGAGTTAAATGACAAGATGCTAGACATAATGTTGGAAGTAGGTTCAAGTCTAACACTTCTATAGATAATTGTCAACTATCCAAAGATTTGATATTTCCATTACGATTTTTAAAATTTTTTTTATTTTTTGGGGTGCCTGGATGGCTCAGTGGATTAAAGCCTCTGCCTTCGGCTCTGGTCATGATCTCAGGGCCCTGGGTTCAAGCCCCACATCAGGCTCTCTGCTCAGCAGGGAGCTTGCGTTCCCCTCTCTCTCTACATGCCTCTCTGCCTGTGATCTCTGTCTGTCAAATAAATAAAATCTTTAAAAAATTTTTTTTATTTTTTATTAACATATAATGTATTATTAGCTCCAGGGGTACAGGCCTGTGAATCGCCAGGTTTACATACTTCACAGTACTCACCATAGCACATACCCTCCCCAATGTCCATAACCCAACCAGCCTCCCCCCCCATTATGATTTTGATATTCAACAAGAGTGTTGTTAATAATATCAGGTGATTAGTATGGTGTTCAAAAATTCATTTTAATGCTACTGAATTTTAAAAGAAATGCTGTACAGCAAGAGTGGAGAAGATAAGTGTGGTGGGTGAATCTGAAAAGAGCAAAATGGGCAAAAAAACTCTTCTGCTGTTGTTGTTGTTTGTTTGTTTTTAAACCATTAAAACAGAGAAGTCCTAGATAACTCTCTGGTAAACTTCTGTTTTTAGCCCAAGTTCCCCACACTTATACTTTTCTTGGAAAAGGAGAAAGTCATTTTTTATATTTTTGCATAGAAGAGATCTCTTGATATTTGGGGCTAGAAGATATATACTTGAAATGTTGACGTAATCAGAAAGTTGAAGATATAAACAAACAAGTTTCTTATTGAATATATATATGGCAAATGTCTTCCACTATAATTTTTCTTTATCTTTCCTCAGTATTCTTTTAATGAACAGACTTTCTTAATTTTGATAAGGTGCAATTGATTATTTTCTTTTATGGTTAGTGTTTTTGTGTCCTGTTTAAGAATTCTTTGTCTCAAGGTCATTCAGATATTCACCTATGTTTTGTTCTGAAAGATTTATTGTTTTACCTTTGGACTTCAAGTATATGATCTATCTCTCATTAATTTTTGTGTATAGTATGAAATAAAGGTCAAGTTCATTGTTTTCTATATGGATATCCAATTGACTCAGCATCATTCATTAAAAAGACTATTATTTCTTCCAGTGAATCACAGTAATGCTTTTGGCATAAACCAGGTAACTCTGTGTTTTTGTGTTTGTTTATGGACTACTAGTTTGTTCCATTGGTCTACTGGATTATTCATTAGTCAGTTCCACAGTATCTTAATTACTGTAGTTTTCTAGTAAGTCTTAATATCTAGGAATGTAAGTCCTCCACTTTGTTCTTGTTTTTTAATGATAACTTTGGGTATTCCATGTCCTTTGTATTTCTATATAAGTTCACAATTATCCTGTGAATTTCCCATTGGGACTGGGATTGATATTGTAATTAACCTACAGATCAATTTGGAGAGTACTGACATCTTAACAAAATGGAGTCTTCTAATCCATAAACATGGTATATCACTCCTTAAATCTGCTTTAATTTTTCTAAGCAATGTTTTGTAGTTTTGATATAGATGTCTTACATGTCTTTGGTTAGATGTATTCTAAAGTACCTGTCAGTTTTAAATGTGGCTAAGAAAATAAGCCAATGCTTAATTTAAAAATGTGAGGCATCACTAGTATTTGCATCATCCTCCTTAAAAGATAAAAGCAACACAACCCACAAACAAAATAAATATATAATATAGATACAGTGAAAACTATCTAGAAGGTTATCTGAATGATAAAATCTTCTTACTAAGAGTTGAATATACCTGAGCATGTATTATTACTGAAAAAATGTTCTTTGAGCCTATTTCCCTATTATGTAATTAAAGTTATGACTAGTTATTTTCACAGCTTATGGTAGAAAACCACAATGTTCCAGTTAATTTCATTTCTTTGTATCCTTCTCTCTGTCACCCCTTTTTGGGCTAGAAAAACTCCTGCCTTCCCCTTTCCCTTTTACTAGGCTTCTAACTAAGCACTCACACTCTTCAGCTTAACACTTATTATCTCTGAAAAGCCTATCCTGATCCACAGGACAGAATTAACCATTTGTACTATGTGCCTCAACAAAATCCTTTAGACCCTCTATCCTAGCACTAAACTTTTGATGGCTTGATTAATGTGTGTCTCCCCTACTACACTATGAGTTCTAAGATAGCAGGGGCAGTGATGGCCTTATTCACAATTTTATCTCCAGAGCCTTGCACAGTATCCAGCACATTTTAATTACTCAATAAATACTTGACGGATTTACTATGAAATTTGAGCAGAGCAGAAGGGGATTCTTTTCTTTTCCCCCATGAAAACTAGAGTCAGTAGAGATCAACCACTGGGCTGTCCCAAAGTGAAATCAATTAAAAAGATGTCCATTATCTCTGGAATCCTGGTGGCTGTTTTAAGGGTGCTGTGCTACATTTCTTACTAATTTTTATTGTTGATAAAAAATAAAGAAAAATGAATTAAAAGATTATTTTTGAATAAAGACCATTCTTCTAGAATAGCCACCAGATCTAACCTTCAGGATTCATCCTATTTTTGAAAATGTTTCATTTTTTAAAAATTTATTTTTGTATGATATATTACATCTTTCTATTTCACTTTTGTGTTACATAGTTCTTTTGGAAAGGAAACCCACTGTCACTCCAATGTATATGAGAATCACCAAATGAGGAAATTAGATGCCTAGGTGGCATATTCCGGAACTTGCTGCCTCTATATTTCTGAACTTGCTGCCTCCATCACCAGTGTTGTCAGGAAACAGCTCCCGACTAACCACACTGGATATGCAGGGACTTGTAATGACATTTCCCTAATTTTTCACTGCATAATTGGAGATCAGACTAGACCCTCTAACCACAACTTTCTTAAAGACTTGAGAATAATAAAGGTGATACAAAGATAAGAGAAGGAACTTATAATTAAAGAGACTGACTTACAAGACTGAGTTTGCATTTTTCAGTTCTTGGTCTCCTATGGGGGAAGGAGGAGATCAGCTGAGCAACCATCAAGCAGAGACTGATCAGAATTTCCCTACATTTCTAAGAATCTTTATCTAAGAAAGTGAAGGCTATATCTTCCCCAAATCCTTGTTCCTATAAAAGCTATTTTTACTCCTATGTCATCTGTGGTCCTGGCCTACAGCTTGAACAGTACAGCCGTAGCAGAAGCCAATCTAACCCAATAAGACATAGGCACATACTGATGGTGTGAGTGTTGGGGGGTGGGGTTTGTAGAGAGTGGTAGTTTTGGTACAATTTCATGTCATCAGTCAACAAGCAGTTATTAAAACCTCTAGTAGTGTGGCAGAATGGAAAGGGCATCCAGTCCAGGGCTAGAAGGCCTAAGTTCTAGGCATGGATCAGAAACTTCTTAGCTTTGTAATACTGAGCAAGTTATTTAACTTCTCTGAGTTTCTGCCATTAGATTTAGAAAATAAGCATGACATAAAGAGGAGAGAGAATGTATATCAGAAGCTTTTTAAAAAACTGTAATGCTTGGGGTGACTGGATGGCTCAGTCGTTAAGCATTTGCCTTTGGCTCAGGTCATGATCCCAGGGTCCTGGGCTCGAGCCCCACCGTCAAGCTCCCTGCTCCACGGGAAGCTTGTTCTCCCTCTCCCACTCTCCCCGCTTGTGTTCCCTCTCTCACTGTGTCTCTGTCAAAAAAAACAAAATAAAATATTTGAAAAAATTATAATGCTTAAGGCTATTATTAGGAGTTACATGCAATGTCCTGTGGTTAGCACAATTATGCCTCCATGTATGGGTGTTTGTGAGGGTAAAATGAGATAGAAAAAGTTTTAAATTATGCATAAGGCATGAACCCCATGCAAGGAAATTTCAAATGGCTGGGAAAATACAGTATGAGCAAAAAGGGTAAGTACACTGCCTCCACTCCAGTTGTACCTTTTATCAATAAGATGCAGCATGGTCAACAGTGAAAGGGCTCCGCTCTTTACTCTGAAATAATAGCTGAATTCATATCATGGTTTGCTTTGTTAAGAGGTAATACAGAGCAGAAATTTGCTTTATTCATGATCCTTGGGGAATATATCACAAAATCACAAGATAGCTTTCTTCCCAGGGTACTTACAAATAATTCCTTCAGAATACACATTCGTTTAGAGAAATAATTCATATATACCTGATAATCTACAGTGGATTAAAAACCTGTTGTGTGTTAAACATATACCCTGGAGTACAGAGAAGATAAAGTTACCTCAGAGAGAGAGGGGAAAGATCTATAAACCATCTTTAACATTACTTAGAACTAATCATTTTTAAGATACAAAAGAAAATGAAAAAGATAAATGAAAAGAGTTCTATCTTGGTTAAAAAAATTTAAACAATACTATGAGACAGATTAAAGTGGTATTTAAAATAAAACTCAATTTTAATCCTGACCTTTTAAGAATAACTGAATAGATGAATGTGCCTAGTGTATAAAGTACGGAGCAGACTTATAGAACTTTAAATCCAATGATCTATCATCCATCCATTTACTCACTGACAAAGACTATGCTTATATAGTGGTTCTCAAAAGGTACTTCCTGGACCAGCAACATCAACATCATCTGGGAGCTTGTCAGAAGTGTAATTCTCAGGCCCCACCCCAGCCTACTAAGTCAGAAAGCAGGATGGGGCTCAGCACAAGTATTAACAAGCCCCCCCAGGTGATTTCAGTGCATGCTAAGGTCTGAGAACCAGCGTCCTGGAGTGAAAAGGTTAAGAGAATGCTCTTTGGGGCGCCTGGGTGGCTCAGTTGGTTAAGCGACTGCCTTCAGCTCAGGTCATGATCCTGGAGTCCCAGGATCGAGTCCCACATCGGGCTCCCAGCTCCTCAGGGAGTCTGCTTCTCCTCTGAACTCCTCACTCATGCTCTTTCTCACTGTCTCTCTCTCAAATAAATAAATAAAATATTAAAAAAAAAAGAGAGAATGCTCTTTGAAGTCAGAGAAATTTGGGTTCAAATATTTGCACCCAGATGTACTGTCTCTGTGACCTGGAACAAGTCATTTAACCCAAGCCTTAGTTTCCAAATTAGTAAACAGAGACACTGCCCTTTTCAGGGCAATTGTTAGGATTAAATAAAGAATTATATTTTGACATGGTCTATAATGTCTATACACTGTACCCACAGTGCTTAGTGCCTAATAAGCACTCAGTAACTGATGTCTGTTATTTTTCCAAACATGGGAAGATCCTGTGTTCTATGCTGCAGGAAACACTGTGTTCATCAGACATGGTTTCTTTCTTTAGGAACCTCAGTCTGGAAGAGGAGCTACGCTAGCATATAAATAATCACAATACAAAGTAAAAAGTGTTAGATGGCAAGAGAGTGGTGAATAAAGTGCCCTGAGAAATCGGAAGAGTGGAGGAAGCAACATATGAATTTTTATTTTGTTTTTGTATCTTTTTTTTAAAGAGGAAGTTTTTGGATAAGCACAGATGAAGGGAAGGACATTCCAGATGAAAGGAAAAGGGCAGGGAATCGTGGGATACACAGTTTGGCCAAAGGGATAACAGAAGGGTGACCATATAATTTATTGTCCATACAGGGGCACTTTGCAAGTGAAAGGAGCATCATTAACAGTTAAGTCAGGACAACAGATTTAAAGGGGACCATGTATGTGGTCACCCTGGAGGACAGGCTGCTGGGAATGAGTACCTGAAAAGGGGGCAGAGATTAGGATGGATTGTGCAGCACAGCAACCCTAACGACAGGCTGAGGGCTCTGTTTTTTAAGTCATGGGAGTTACTACAGGTCCTGAGCAGGGAAGTGACCTCACTTGAGGTGGTAGGTACTTGAGAATATTAGTTTGGCAGCATTGTATAGGTTGCTACAAAAATGGAGAGGAAGGAATAGATAAGAGGGAGATTTCCAGAAATGATGAGATTTTGAAACCAAATAAATGTGTCAGACAAGGAGAGGGAAAAGTCGAATCTGGAGTTAGTATTTCAAGCCCATGTCAACAAAAACAAGGAGGTCAGGAGAAAAGGCAGGTCAGGGAGGAAGTATCATGAATTCACTTTCAAATACAGATGTGTTCAGTTTGATGGGTTCTGTTCCGTCAACACGTGACTGGCTTCTAAAGTGCCACTGAGGGGAGATATGACAACTTGTTAGAACTGAGTTCTTACTTCACTAATGTTCTCTCCATCTCTCAAAAGACAAGCCATTCAATATCTTGATATAGCTATTCTAGGCTCTTTATTTTATTTCTTATTTAATGAACACTTAAAATTGGGCAACAGTGAATGTTTCCATTGTGCTTAGCATGGATTACCCTCTGTTCTAAGTATTTTACAAATATACAGATTTACTCTTCATAAGAACCTCATGAGGTTAATATGATTGATATTTTTTAAAGATTTTATTTGAGAGAGAATAGGCATGCACAAGTCGGGGGAAGGGCAGAGGAAGACAGAGAAGCAGACTCCCCACTGAGCAGGGAGCTTGATGCTGGCTTGATCCTAGGACCCTGGGATCATGACCTGAGCTACAGGCAGACGCTTAACTGACTGAGCCACCCAGGTGCTACTGTATGATTAATATTATCATTTCCATTATTCAGATGAAGACAGTGAGGCACAGAGAAGTTGAGAGTCCTGCCCAAGATTATAATACTATAAAATGGTGGATCTCTAAACTGCATCAAGGAACATCTGGTTGTAGAGACTGGATTCCTCACCGTGACACCAGGAGGTTCCTTATACTATAGACATCCTAAATGAACCTGATGAAATTGGGATTGGAACTATTATTTAAAACTTTCCTGGTGTGCCTTTGAGATAATATTTCTAGTTATAATTATGAAACTGCTTTCACACATGTGAAATAAATAGAATACTTAATTTTTATAGTACTTTTGAGGAATACACATATAAAAGATTATTTTTAAAACACTGTCACAATTTCATGACACATAATGACATATTTATTTGGTTTAAGCCTCATCATTTCTACTCCAGAAATCTCTCATCTATTCCCTCCTTTCCACTCTTGTAGTAGCAACTAAACTTCCCCAGCACTACTCTTCCATAGTCACTTGGGAACCTTCATAATGGCAAAATATCATACTGTCAGATACTAAGTCAGAGTCAAGCTTCAAACGTGAACCACTATGTTATATCACTTTCCAAATAAAAGATGACCTTTCAGAAACACCTTTATTGTTACTATTTTTAATAGTAAGTGTGGTAGCCTGCCAGGCAGTTTTGGTGGAAGTTCAGGGATTACAAATAAAGGTGAGAAATTGGTGGCTAGACCTTTAAAAAAAGTTTTGGGGGTGAGGAATTTTTTTTAAAAGATCTGGGAATACCAGTTGTTGGCAATCCAAGAGGGGTAAGAGCAGGGGAGGCCCAGGAAGAGGAAAGGAAAGTCTTTTATGCTGTGTATCACAGTGCAGGAAAGGCAGCATTCAGGGCAGCCTTCGGAATGAAGCCTATAGTTTTGGCAGGAGCATCCATTGCATTCCATCCCTCAGTGATGCAAGAAGAGGGCAAGATTCCCCCCAGAGAGTCCAAAGGACTAAGCTGAATTGTTAGAACAGCAGATGCAGAGCCATGCTTCCTAGTGAACCAATCTTGATCCTGGAGAATAGGGGAGAATGAAAGCAAACCAAGACAGGAGCAAACCAGGGAGGTATCCTCTCTCTGAGGAAGGCTTCATCTGACTGAGATGCCACCCTTCTGAACTTTGACCATACCCGCTGCTCACCTCAATCACAGCACCTGCTTAGGTTATAAGCATTTGCTTACATATTTTCCTCCACCACAAATCACGGAGCCCCTGGAAAACTGGGGTCTGTATTATTTGACTATATCCCCAACACTTAGCCCAGAGTATTACACAAAGCAGATGCCCTGAGTAAAATGCCTGTGAATGAACGAACGAACAAATGAACAAATGAATGAATGAATGAAGAATGAATGAGATGAGGTAGAGCTTTGATTAACTGGAGTTATTATATCAGGAGAGCTTATAACTCATTTAGTCCAGTCCTACTGTTTGACAGATGATGAGAGACCCAAAGAGGTTAATGGCCCCACGGGGTTGGTGGGGGGCGGTTAGTGCTAGAGTTGGACTGGGAACGCAGAACACACGGGCCATCCTTTCTTGTCTTCACCCTGCTAGGAGCATGAAGACAGCTCCCACAATCATTCTAATGTTTGTTGGCTGGTTGTTGGGAATGCAAAATACATTTTCCCATGGAGACAGGTTTTTTCTTCCCTTTTTTTTTTTTCAAATGGTGGTTCGGTTCCCAGGCCAGGCCACAAAAGCCTATTTACCCCATAGCTGAGCTCAACTATAAAACCAGCGGTAGCTCTGAGGCTTCACTGAACCCCTAGCTCAGAGCCGGCAGTCTGGGGGGCAGGTGGGCAGCTGGCTCTGCAGGGGGGAGGGCAGAGCTCCCTTGAGCAGACCAGGAGTATGGGGCGGGGGCTGGGCAGGGGGGCTGGGCAGGGGGCCCGGGCAGCAGCTGCAGGAGGCTAGGCAGCCTCTGAATGCCTTGGTGGTTCTTAAGTGGATTGTTTGTAAGTTGGGAACTGTCTGTACTTAGAAAGGCGGATTTCAAGAGGTAGGGGATCCTATTTCACTTGAAGGCCCACGGTAATGAGGGTTCTTTATTCGTAATGAAGTAGCCACTAATTGGAGGGACGGGCTCAGGAGGCCTGTTGGAATTTTGTACTCCTGGATCAGAACTGAGTAATATTATGCAGTAGCCTGGCAACCCCTTACTTCTGCATAAAATTCATACAAAAATCTACCATGAAGTGCCTGTCTGACATTCACTGTGTTTATTATTAATAATGATAATAACAGAGTGGCTTATACACAGCCCTAAGCTGAGAAAGTGAATGAATTCTCAGTTTCATCAAAAAATTTTTTTCCTCAGCCAGATTAGGAACATTTGGAAAATCCTTACTTTCAGAGTGGGCTGAAAGCTTTCATATTTACCCT
This sequence comes from Taxidea taxus jeffersonii, assembly GCA_003697995.1. NCBI lineage: Eukaryota > Metazoa > Chordata > Mammalia > Carnivora > Mustelidae > Taxidea > Taxidea taxus. The sequence continues at coordinate 25,600 of ML097601.1, forward strand.
GAGGAGACATGGCTCCAGTTCTTAAGGGCTCATCCAAGAGATGATCTCTTTCCTTCCTCCACCTCCTCAGAGGCAGAAATATTCCATAAACTCATAAATGTTGTAAAACCAAATGTACAAAAAAAAGTCCCAAGTGTATCAAAGAAACCCCAGTGTTAATGGAAATGAAAAAATTACAGTAGGTGAATCAATTATAACAAAGTAATACAGTTAGCCTTTCTGGACTTTATGAAATATGGTCAACTACTCTGGAATGTTCTGGTGCCCCCTGGAGGATTCTAAAAAGCTAATAGAAGAGGTTATTTAGTACCTTTCTTTAGATGTCAGAAAACCCTACATAAGCAATGTTTCTTCTTCAAAGCTCAAATCAACTTAACCTGACTCAACCACATGCAGAGGCAAAGAGCAGGAACTAAATCTAACACTTAAAATGTTTTACCCACCATAAGTTTATTGTTAGAATGTAAATTTTTGGATCACTGACAGAATCTATTTTTGGTTTATAAAGTTTATAAATCCAGCAGTGCAAAGTTTGCAGTTACATGCACAACCTCTCAATTTTTCTGAGCTGTTTAATGAACAAGGGAGTTTGCTTCTGTGAACCTCGCTTTGTCTAGCACAGACATTCTGGGAAGTTAAACATTTAGCTTCTAAAATTTTACTGCCCTGACAGTCCTCAGAGACATGACTCCAGTATGATGATGACTAAATGGCCATCAGAATTGTTTATTCCATGGTTACAGAACAGTTAGCAGCTGTGAGGAACCATTGTTTGACCAGCAAACTCCAATCATAATAAACTTCAATAATCTAAGAGAATTATAGTTTTCCATATTCCCCACCCCTCACACCCTCCCCCCACCCCCCAATTTATATGAGAATGACTGAAATCACTTTCTTGGTGCATAACATGACTGAAATCATTCCAGCCTTAGATCACCACATCTAAAAGACACAGACCAAGTTTCACTAAATTTGTAAAGACTCATATTGGTACATTATTGTAACTATTGTAACTATTATTATAACTATTATTATTGTAACTATTGTATATTATAACTTATTATTTAACTATTGTAACTATTGTTACATCATTGCAACTATTATAACATTATATGTAGAATTAATATAAACTTCAATTGCTGCCAAGTTTTTTTCACTGCCATTCCATCATATACTGAATGCTGAATTTCTTAACTTGGATACCTTACTATAAAAGAGCATACTAAAGTTTAAACCATGAGGTTATCAAACATAACTTCAGACTTTGAGAAAAGGTACAAGAATTCTTCATATTCCTGGATGCCCTTCACCCAGATTCCTAAAGTTTCAACGTTTACCACTTTTGTCTTTTCTTTTTCTAAATAGGCACATTTATTTTTTTCCTGATTTTTATTTATTTATTTATTTGAGAGCAAAGTCACACAAGTGAGTGAGCAGGGGGAGAAGCAAATGGGGAGAATCTTCAAGTAGACTCCCTGCTGAGCACAGAGCCTGCCCCAGGGCTCCACAAAGTGGGGCTCAATCTCATGACCCATGAAATCATGACCCCAGCTGAAACCAAGTGCTGGATGCTAAAGCCCTGAGATACTCTGGTGCCTCTTTTCTGACCTTTTTAAAAGTAAGTTATGGATATGATACTGCTTTATTCTTAAATATTTCAATGTATACTTCTTAAAAACAAGGAATCTTTTTATAATTGTAGAAAATTAATATTGAAATATTATCTAATCTATAAAACCTTACTGAGATGTTATCAGTTGTCTCCATAACACCTTTTATAGCAAAAGAAATTCTAAAAGCATGCATTGCATTTAGTTGTTGTGATTTTTCAGTCTCCTTTAATCTGGGACAGTTCCTGGGTTTTTGTACAGGCCTGGTATTTTACAGAATGTTCACATCTTGAATTATCCTATGTGTCCTCATGATTAGGTTAATGTTGGATGCCTCTGGCAGCATATGGAAAAAGTGATTCTTGCTTTTTCTTTGTGCAACATATTAGGAAGCACATACTGTTGATTAGTCCCATTAGTAGCAATGTTAACTTTAATCTTTTGGTGAAGGTATTTGCTAGGTTTCTTCACTACAGGTACTATTTTACCCTTTGTAAATAAGAAGTAGCTAAATAAAAAGATATATGGATATACCTGAGAAAATGTAAATATCCTATTTCTTCTCAAACTTTTATTTAATTATTTTCAGCATTCATGTATAATTCTTGCCTGTATCATTTATTTTTATGAAGGCTTATAAGAGGTGATTTTCAAATCCCCCTGTACATTTATTAGTGGACTCTGTACTGAAGTTTATTTTTTTGTTTACTTTGTTTATATCAGTGTAGCCCATGGCTCCTTACTTTATTCAGTAGTATTAAATTTACTATCATTATTTACTTACATTAGTGATTTATTTTAATGATTACATTATCCCAGGTTTCATCAATAGAATCCCTTCAAGCTGGCTCCTATGTTGTTTTGACATGTCATTATCATTCTTTAAGCCCTCTCTTACTTTTTGGCATAATGAGGTGTTTCAATTCTTTCCCTGTCCAAATCTTGAATTCAAGCACTTCTCCATGGGCCCTAGTTCCTTTCAGTGGATGGGGTATATAGAAACAAAGATCTTGGGAGTTTGCTTCAGGACCCTCTTAGAGGACAGTGCTGGGAAATGCTTATACATAAACAAATGTGTGCCTATGTATTCACACACACAAAACACAAATACATATATCTACGTACATTTATATCCATTTACATATATATGTATACAAGCGCATACGTGAGTATGTGTGTGTGTGTGTGTATGTGTGTAGTAGAAACCATGAATTTACACCTCTATCTCCAATGTAATCCAGTACTCTAGGGTTCATTCTATTTTTTCCTTTTACCATAATTGCAACTTATTTCTCCTAAAGTTCAAAACCTGACTTGCATTTTCCATAATTTATTTGTTTAATCCAAGAATATACAAAAAAAATGGTTCCACAGAAAGGAAGGTCTACTAACAAGAGTTCAGTATTCCTTCAGAGTTATTTTCATTTTTAGCCTGAGAGCATATAGTCATGGTACTACTGCCTTCCAAAGCTTTTTGGGTTCACTGCCTCCCTGCCTGGGTCACCATCTTATTAGGGTTATATTACTTGTTTGAAATATAATTTGTTTTCATTTGTTTGTATCCAATTTGAGAGTCTCTTACCAACGTATAGGTCTTATTTATTTTTCTATTCAGTCATTCATTTAAAAAATACGTGAAATACCAACATAATTCTACAAGGTAGGTCTATATAAACTGGTATAATGAGAAGTGTTATCCCTCCCCTATTCCCGCTCCTTTCCACCCCATTGCCACCCAAACATATCTTGTAGGTAACTGATCTTATTAGTCTTTGTTTCTTTCATTTCTGTGTTGTTTTTTTCCTTAAATGAGGGGGCAAATGTATATCTTTTCATATCTCCTTTTTCATTACACAGAAGGTAACATACTCTTTGCACTTGGCCTTTTTTTTATTTTATAAATCCTGGAAATTGCTTCATATCACAGAGGTGTCCTCGTTCTCTTTTAGCCATATACTACTCCACTGAGTGCTACAGAGCAATTTAGTCAATTATTTTCCTCTGAATGGACAGTCAGGTTAGTTCCAATAATTTAAAATTATAAACAATGCAGTGTTGTACTATACAACCTTATGTGTAATATTTGTGTATATTTGGGAATATATCTTCGAGGTAAATTCTAGAAGTGGGATTGCTGGGTCAAAAGGTAAAAAACATAGGTATTTTTGTTAGACATGGCTAAATTCCCCTCCACTAGAGCTGTATCAGTTGCATCCCCACCAGCTCTCTCTAGGAGTTACCATCTCCTTACAGTCTTGTCTAGAGATCATATGTTATGCTTTTAAAATTTGCTAGTAAAACAGGTGAATAATGGTATCTTAAAGTGGTTTTAATTTGCAACTCTTTTGTTATGAGTGAGGTTAAATACTTTTTTCATATGTTAAATGTCATTTTTATACCTTTCTATAAATTATCTGTGCATATCTTTTCCCACTATTCTATAATTTTTTTACCTTATTCCATTAATTTAAAAAAATTCATATATTAGCGGTATCTTTTTTTTTAAAGATTTTATTTATTTATTTGATAGACAGAGATCACAAGTAGGCAGACAGGCAGAGAGAGAGAGGAGGAAGCAGGCTGTCCACAGAGCAGGGAGCCCGATGCGGGGCTCGATCCCATGACCCTGGGATCATGACCTGAGCCTAAGGCAACGGCTTTTTTTAACCCACTGAGCCACCCAGGCGCCCCTAGCGGTATCTTTATCTGCAATATATGTTGCAAAACATTTTCTCAGTTTTTCAGTTACCATTGGACTTTATGTTATTTTGCTGTATAAAGTTTTTATTTTTATCTAATTAGATTTATCAATCATTTCTTTAATTGCATCTGGATTTTGAGACATAATTTGAAATTATTTGTATACACCCAAATTAAAGAGAAACTTGCATAGTTTCATTTTTTACTTTAGAGCCCTAATTTATTTGAAATTTATTCTTGTGCATGGTGTGAGATATGGAACTAATTTTATCTTTGCCAAATGGCTATTCAGTTGTCCCAGTATCATTTGTTAAGAAGTTCATTTTCGCACCAGTGATTTGAGATACTATCTTTATCATAATGCTAAAGTCCCATATGTACTTGGGTTTATTTTATTCTTATTTTCTATTCTATTCCCCTGGTCTGTCTGCCCATTCATGTGCCAGTACCACACTTTTTAAAAAGAAACTTTAGTAAACACGTCTGGTAGGCTAGTTCTGTGCCCCCTCCTTGTAACATTTCTTTTTTTAGTATTTGCTTGGCTATTCTAGAGGCTAATACATGTTTATTTTTCCCATATGAAATTTACTATCAAAACTTAGTATTTCCACTGGGTTGTTTTAAATGATAAATTAACTTGTGGGTCATTGAGATCTTTATTATATGAGTATTCTTATCCAAAATTAAAGGGTAGCCTCTGTTTGGTCAAGTCGACTTTCATGTCTTTCAGGGATGTTTTACAATTCTCCTTACAACAATTCTATAATATTTCATATTACATTTATTCTTACGTATTTCATCTTTTTTGTTACTATCAAAAGAGTTTTCCTTATCTTCGTATGTTTTTATAGCCTCCTGCTACTTTACTTATTATTTGACTTGATTTTGCCATTGAGTCTTTAGAGCTCTCTAAGTCCATGAGGATATCACCTGCAAATAGAGATAGTTTTACTTCTCCAATTTTATGCCTCTAATTGGTTTATCTTATCTACTTACATTGGCTAATACCTCTAGTCCAATATTGAATGTTAGTGAGATAGTGGGTAATCTCGTTTTGCTTAGTAGTATTTACTAGTGTTTCTCTATTAAGCTGGCTTTAAGACTAAGCTACATTTTATATTTGACCATATATCTATATATTTTCAGGAAATATTCATCAACTGGGACACCTGGTTGGCTCAGCTGGTTAAGTGCCTGCCTTTGGCTCAGGTCATGATCTCAGGGTCCTGGGATCAAGTCCCACATCAAGCTCCTTGCTCAGCAGGGAGTCTACTTCTCCCTCTGCCTGCCACTCTCCCTGCTTGTATACTCTCTCTCTCTGACAAATAAGTAAATAAAATCTTAAAAAAAAAAGAAAATATTCATCAATTCCTTTTCTCTGAGTAACTTTATCAGAGAAAAGTGATGAGTATTATAAAAGGTTTTTGGAATCTATGAAGATAATAACATTATTTTCTTCTTCAGATTAATAAGATATATTAAATTACTGGATTTCCTCATATTGAGCCATCCTTGCATCCCTGAGATAAATCCCATCTGGTCATGAAGTATTATTTTCTTCATGTAGTATCAGGCTTTATTTTCTAATATTTTACTTAGAAAATTTACACCAATAGTCAAAAGTAATACTGGTCTATAATTTTTAGTACTAATTCCATCAGGTTTAGGTATGGATATATAGTTGCCTAATAAAAACAATTCAGGAAATTTCCTTCACTCATACTACTATAGAACAACTTATGGAGCACTGGGACTTATTTGGTCTTTGAAGGTGTGGAAGGATTTCCCTGTATAACATTATGGGCCTGGTGCTTTTTTTGTGAGATAGTTCCTGGATAACTTTCTCTGTTTTTTCCAAGGAATTTTTCTGTGTCAGTTTTCCATTCTTAACGAGATGAACTTTGATGAACTATTGCCCTTGGAAATTATTTTATTTAGGTTTTCAAACTTGCAAAAATGTACAATTAGATTATGATATTTCCAAATTCTTCTGATTCAATAGTTGTTTCCTTTGTCATTTACGTACTTTCCCCCCTTTTTCCCTGAGTTAGCTAATCAATTCATTCATTATACTTACTATTTTTTTGTGTTCTCCCTTAATTTATATGTTATCTTTATTCTTTCTTTTTGCTTTATTCTGGTTTATTTCTTATTCTTTTTCTAGAAATTAAAGTTGATATTTTAATTCATTTATTGCTATCTTTAATTTTTATTTTATTTATTTTTTAAAGACTTTATTTATTTATTTGTCAGATAGAGAGAGAGCGCAGGAGCGAGCACGGGCAGACAGAGTGGCAGGCAGAGGCAGAGGGAGAAGCAGGCTCACTGCTGAGCAAGGAGCCCAATGTGGGACTCGATCCCAGGACGCCGGGATCATGACCTGAGCTGAAGGCAGCCACTTAACCAATTGAGCCACCCAGGCATCCCTATCTTTAATTTTTATTAAATCTTTAAGACTCTGAATATTTCTTTGATCATTGCTTTATATATATTCCCGATTCTAGTGTGTTTTATTTTTCATTATTATTTTTTAAGAAATTCTCTAATTTCAATTTACATAGGATCATTTTTTAGTGAATTCTTCATGTGCACTTAAAAAGAAGGTATATTTTCTATTATCTGGGTATAAAGATGATATATACTCTTAATGATTATGCTGTCTAGATCTTCAATATCTTTAGTTATTTTTTATCTATGTGATTCGTTTTACATTGAGAGTGGCACATTAAATTCTTCTATTAGTAGGTGTTTCTGTGTCTCTCTTGCATCTCTTGTACTTTTTGCTTTATGAAAGTTGCTATGGTATAATGTACGGATAGTATCCATAAATGTTATATCTTCATTTTAAATTGTGGGTTTTAGCACTGAAAAGTATTTTTGTCATCTTTAATGCTTTTAAAAATCCTATTTCTCTGGTATCAATATTGCTACATCTGTTTTTTATTATTTCCATTTGCTTGGTCCATCCTTGTTTATTCCTTTATTTTTAGCCTTCTCAATTTTATTTTGGATACATCCTATAGTTGAATCTTGCGTGTTGAGTCCAGCTGAAAATTTATCCTTTTAAAAGGGAGGGTTAACTCCTACACACTGTTGGTGGGAATGCAAGCTGGTGCAGCCACTCTGAAAAAGAATACGGAGGTTCCTCAAAAAGTTAAAATAGAACTACCCTACAGCCCAGCAATTGCACTACTGGGTATTTACCCTAAAGATACAATTGTAGTGATCCGAAGGGACATATGCATCCCAATGTTTATAACAGCAATGTCCAGAATAGCCAAACTATGAAAAGAGCCTAGATGGGCTATGAACAGATGAATGGATAAAGAAGGTGTGGTATACACACACACACACACACATATACACAGGAATATTATGGAGCCATCAAAAAGGAAATCTTGCCATTTGCAGTGATGTGGACAGAACTATTACGCTAAGCAAAATAAGTCAGTCAGAGAGAGACAATTATCATATGATCTCACTGATACACTGATATGAGGAATTTGATAAAGAAGACAGAGGATTATAGGGGAAGGGAGGGAAAAATGAAACAAGATGAAACCAGAGAGGGAGACAAACTATAACAGACTCTTTTTCTTAGGAAACAAACTGAGGGTTGCTGGAGTGGAGGAGGTGGAGGGATTGGGGTGGCTGGGTGATGGACATTAGGGAGGGTATGTGCTATGGAGAGTGTGAATTGTGTAAGACTGGTGGATCACAGACCTGTACCCCTGAAACAAATAATACATTATAAGTTAAAAAATAAAGAAAGAAATAAATAAAAATAAAAAATAAAAGTAGGGGCTAAGCCCATTTACATTTATTGATAAGACTGACATATTTGGGTCTCAACTCTGTCATATTTTGGCTCATAATCAGTATGAAAATTATGTTACATTTTATGCTTTATTTTTTCTATTGTGTATTAGTTCTTTAGTTCGATTTTTTTTTAGCTTAGTGAAACTACTCTAACATGATACTCTAATGGTATATCCACGATACTATACATTTGTTAAAACCCACAGAATCAGTAACACAAAGAGTGAACCCTAATGTAAATTACAGACTGTGGATGATAATGCATCTAGGGCGGCTCACCAACTATGGCAAATGTACCATACTGATATGGTACACTGATGGTGGGGAAGTGTGTGTAGAGGGAAGAGGCATGTGGGACCACTCTGTACTTGGGCTCAATTTTGCTATGAACCTTAGAATATGGGTACCTATGGGAAGGGTGGAAAAAACAGAGATGATAAAGAAGAACGAAGGATGATACAAACTATGTTTCAGATCCTTTAATAAATTATGTCTACTATTTTACAACCACAGTAAAAAAGAATGAGTATGAGGAACAGAAGGAGGAGCAAAGACAATGGAGTCTTCCTATTCAGACTGAGCATAAACCAACACTATCAAAATTTGTGACTGAAGAGCATGGTCAGCTGACCGGCTGACTGGCATTTCCACTGAAAACCTAGAAAGCTGTGCCTACTTGGGGATGATGGCAAGTGAATTCCAATACAGTCTTTTGTACATTGGACTCTGGAAAACATTCCTTTATAGTATAATGAAGTATTTACATATGGTTTTAAGTTGTTCCAAACAATGGATCATCAGGTGTTGGCAAAGAGTAAGCCCAAATAACAAAGGCATTTGCACCACTGTCCAGGCTTCTTGAGCAAACCTGGTCCCTACCTTGTCGGTCCAGAAATGAGAAGCTGTACTCTTTCAGGAACTGATATTCAGAGAGCAACTCACAATGCTATCTCTCTCATTTCTTTCTTCTTCTGCTTTTTTGCTAATAAAATCAATTAACCGTAAACTAGAAAGAAAGCATCATTTTGTTTCATGATGTCATTGGACATTTTGTGGAAAATTTCATGAAAGAAAACCAACTTTTCTTGCCCCTACCTGACAAGGTTTTATCTTTGTCATTAGTGACAAGGCACTAATGAGTCAATGAAACACAGCTTTTCAATAATGCCATACTCTTTTTAGAACTTTTCCTTTTTGGTTGCTTGTGTGAAATCCAAGCTCAGCAAATATACATTTACAAACCCCACCCCCCACCCCCGCCTGCCACTGGAGTATTGTTTACTGTTAACATTTATAAAGTTATTCTGAGTTAATACATCGATATTTTCACCTCAAATTTTACATTACCCTGCAATCTCTTTGGAGTTATTAATCCCTATGTGTGAACAGGCAATTATAGTGCACACAATGATAACAATCCATGCAAATTCAATAATACATGAAGCAACAATTCCAGAGCCTGAAGGTGTATTAGCTGAGATAAACCGCCTCTATCTTTAAGGCATGGATGCACCTTGAAGAATGAATATTTAGAAAGTAACTAGATTTCTATAAAAATCATGCAAATTAATTTCAGTGTCATAATACCACTATACTTCATATTTATAAAATGTTTGTGGACCACTTTTTTTTTGCCCTCTTAAACTACCAAATTGCCTATAGTCTATTTAGGGGACTCTGGGGAACACAGTTTCTTTGGGAATTAAGCTAAAAACCAGCCTGTGTGTGGTTCATCAGTAAGGCCTCACGCTGTAAGCACAAGAGGTAGGCAGAATTCAAAACAATGACCAGAAAGAAACCACAGAATTTAAGACTAGAAGCAAAGGTGGATTTATATACGAAACTAAGAAAGCTTGAGTTTTATGGCCCCTTCTAAGACCTTGTACCTAATTTTGTATTTTTTTTCCTAAAGAGTTCCAAACATGTAATCCTAAACTTGTAAAACTTGTATCTGCCCTGAATAGAAGATCCTTAGAAATCATGAAGATGGACTGTCTGATTTTACAGATAAAGAAACTGAGACCCTGGAAGGAAAACATGCTGAGGTCAAAATGTGGATGTTTACTATGAATTAGAAGTCAGACATCCCAGGATGCCTGGGTGGCTCAGATGGTAAGCGTCTGCCTTTGGTTTAGGTCATGATCCCAGGAATCAAGTCCCACATAGGGCTCCTTGTTTAGCAGGGAGTCTGCTTCTCCCTCTCCCTCTGCCATGCTCTCTCAATCTCTCTCTGACAAATAAATAAATAAATAAAATCTTAAATAAAAAAAAGTCAGACTTCCCTTGTGTTCCCTGTAGGAAAGACTGCATTGTACTACTTGATTATCCTGCAATCACCGCCCTTGGCAGGCCCACAGGCTTCAGAGACCATGTGCCCCACCCACAGTCTCTGCTAAAGGAGCAGCCCTCGACTATTCCCTGAGGAGTAGCTTTGTAGTTTACTCTGTGACCCTGTCCCTCACCCCCACCTCCATTCCATCAACACAGCTGATTAGACCCTGGGTTGTCACCTGACCCAAGGGAGTCATTCCATCTGGGTCAATGACCTGTGAGGTCATCTGGTATAAAGAGCTCTACTCAAACACAAAAGACATTGATGAACTAGCCCAATCAAATTCTCTCTCCTGGAAATGTGAACTGGGGAACATGGAAAGAAATAATTAAGCAGTGGCGAACTAAGTAAGACACCGACTCAGAGAACGGCCATGCATTCAACTGGGACTCTATGAGTTCTGTCTGCTGAGGAAGAGATGAGATTAGCCAGTTTTCAAACCCTGAGGTACCCTCTAGCTCTAGAATCTCTGAGGTCTAGTTGCATTTTTCTCCCTGAAAGGCCTGGCATGGTAGCTCCAATAGCTGTTCCTCTGTATTCCTATCCCCATGATTACCACTCTTCAGACAGCTTTCCGTCCTTGTGTGAAGTACTTACCAGCAAGAACTCAATTCCATGTTTTTGAAAGCCTTGATAGCAAAAAGAAGGGAAACAACCTTGAAAGTAAGGTCAGATTTCATCTTTGAGGAGACATTGCTTCTTTGTTTTCAGGAAAAGAACTTTAAAAGGTCTTTGATTATACAGAAGCAAAGCAAGAACATATTCTGGAAAGGAGGCAAAAGTGAAAGAGAAGGTGGAGCCACAAAACCCTGCCTTATAAAGTACACAACTTCTAAAGTATAAAAAAGTAACAATTTTTTTCAGTTGTTTAGTAAACTGGATATTTATTTGGATTTCAGTAATTGGCAAAATTCAATCTTCTTGGAGGTAAAAGCTCTCCCAATTATGGGCAAACTCAAGAAAGGGCCTCAACCTAGAAACTGCAGGAATTTCACACTGTGGATGCTGTCTGCTAAAGTGAGCACCATTATCAGCCATGTCTGGCTTCAGTTTTCTTCCAAGGCTTCCCAGCTGGCAAGCCTGTGCAGTGAATTCCTAGTGCCTGAACTGCCCCTCTAAGGCTGTTCCCTTGTAGACCAGGAAGACTTTCATCTTCTCTGTGAACCTTACTTTAGGGCAAGACAGGGCCACTGGCACCTCTGGGTGACAGAGTGAAGCTGTCTCCTGTGATGTGGGGACCTGCTGAGTATGGAAGAGAGAGTCATCCTCCAGAAGTGGACTCCGAAAGTACTCAGCTAATGAAATACTGAAAGATTTGAGGAGTCATGCATCTGCACAGTAATTCTCTTCCATTACAGGATGATAAAGGATGAGCTGCAGAAAGTGACCTGGCAGACTGGGGGCTGACAGCTGAGGACACAAGTAATAGTCACAGGAGAACTGAGGAACACAGCACTCTTAAGGGATTGTTGAGTGCCTGAGCAGGGTCTCCTGAGAATGTCCTCTATCCCTAGAAAAAATAGGAAAGGGCTTGGAACATGATTATTGATTGTTACAGTGAAGCATAACCACTGTATTCTGGAAGTGAGTGGGACACCCAGGTTTCATTAATTTCAAAGAACCTCACTAGCACAGGAAGTAATTATAATTACCAGCTCTTGTCACCTACAGAAACAAAGGAAGAACTTTAGGTATGAATAAATGCACATATATATAAAGGGTTCTAGGTACTTTTGACATAATCATCTTTGCCATAGACCTCTTTGCTGTAAATATTTTTGCTAAAACCTTGTTCACTGCACAGCTAATTGGCTATAGGTAACTTGCCACAAAAGATAAAAAATAACTGGTTGACAGTTTGATTTACCTCTCCATTGATGCAGTACTCCCATTTCTGTGTTACATAAATCTTAGTCCTTGTGATGGTCTGTAAAGCAGAGCAGAGTTTTGAATCCACATTTCCCACAAACTTTGGAATGTCTATCAATGGGCATATGACCAGATGCCAAGAAGAGTGGCATAGAAGGCTTTTACAACATAATACAAAGCACACATCCTAGTATTTGGAAACTGATACCTCTTTTATTTTTTTAAAAAGATTTTATTTATTTGGTAGACAGAGATCACAAGTAGGCAGAGAGGAAGGCAGAGAGAGAGAGAGGAGGAAGCAGGCTCCCTGCTAAGCAGAGAGCCTGATGTGGGGCTCGATCCCAGGACCCTGGGATCATGACCTAAGCTGAAGGCAGAGGCATAACCCACTGAACCACCCAGGTGCCCCATGATTTTATCTTTTATGGCAAAATTGCCTTGTGGCCAGTTAGTTATGTGGTAAAAATGTTTGTGGCTAAATGCCTGTAGCAGAGATGATGGCTACGGTAAAGACGCTTACAGTGAACATATCAGACACATAAATAAAGATTAAGTATCTGCATACATTTTTTTATTACTGTTTTATTTTTTTTAAGATTTTATTTATTTGTCAGAGAGAGACAGAGCGCACACAAGCAGGCAGAGTGGCAGGCTGAGGCAGAGAGAGAAGCAGGCTCCCCGCTGAGCAAGGAGCCCGATGTGGGACTCGATCCCAGGACCCTAGGATCATGACCTGAGCCGAAGGCAGCGGCTTAACCCACTGAGCCACTCAGGTGTCCCTTTATTATTGTTTTAAATAAGCATCAGACAACTGATTCAAACAGAACTAAATAATTAAGTCAGTTAATTCAATGGTTCTTCGAAGTTCTTAACAATTTCGTTTGGCCATTCTTAGCATGTTGGCTTTAACATTAGTTGGAACCCTTTGTGCTCCCAAGAAGGCTGAGGCACTTCCAAGGGTCACATCCAGACATAATAATATCCAGATAAGTATAGAAGTGATCTTTTTCTGAGTATCCTTCTCAGGAGCAAGGACACTTTTCCCAGAAGACTCCCAGCTACCTAACTGACTTCCTTTCACCTCTCATAAGCCTGAATCTGGTTACCTATATACATTCTAGAACGAGTTAATGAGAGAAGTTGGAATAATCAAGATTGTCTTAGACCGATGGGTTCTCCAACTTGTATGTAGACCAGAGTCACCTGAAGGCTCTTATTAAAGTACCTAAAACACAGGTTGCTGAACCCCACTCTCCCAATTTCTGGTTCAATAGGTGTAAGGTGGGGCTCAAGAATTTGCATTTCTAACAAGTTCCTAGGTGATGCTAATGCAGCTGATTGGGTTTCACAGCTGGAGAACTACCATCTTAGACTAAGCAATAGGAGTAGTTGGAGTAGTCACCAAAAATGTCTGCTGTAAGATATAACTTTATCAGGAGAGTACTGTTCTGGAATGACATATATCTATGAATTTTCTTTTTTGAAATTTAAAGTTTCTGTAAGTTGTGCATGTGACAAACAATACTGATTGTGGTATACCGCAAGCCAAAATATGGAAGTAGAATACAAGCTAATGGCCTAGGGCAGAAAATGTGGTTTGAGTAAATGTCACCTATTGTCACAAACATCCACCCATCCTGCCCTACACAATGTGCTACTCCACACCCCTTCCTTTGCATATTTCTATTCTCTGTTTCAAGGCCGAGGCAGTTTCAACCGCCTACCTGCTGAAGTGGTATTGACCTCAGCACCGTCTCTTGGCAGAAGAGGCAATACTAGTGTAAGAAATAGCTCATTGTTTGGAGGAAACTAAGCCAAGCAGCTTGATGTTTTTGCAGCATAAAATACGAGGCTGGAAGTGGTGTAAGGTAAGACCCTAGATTTGGACAAGAGCAAAACCACAGAGGGCTTTGTGGGATGTTGAGGAGCTTGAACTCAATCCTGTGGCCTTAGCAGCCACTGTGCAGAGACATGATGTGGTTAGATTTTGGTTTCATTTAGATCACACTGGTTGTGTGTAAGGCAGACTTGAAGCAGGGAGGCCCACGGAGACTGGTAGTCCTTACAAGTGTTGCAAGGCCTGAAGGAGACCTGAGATAGTAGGCTTACAGAAGATAGAGATCTGGGAAATATTCAGAAGGTCAAAATCTACAAATCTGATTATCTGTTAGATGTAGAAGGTACCAGAAAGTAAAGTATCCAGATATTTCTGAAGTTTTTACTTTCAGTGAGAATAAAGAAGTGAGCTGTTATGGGTGTGGGGATGGGTGGTAATACAGGGACACAGGGAGATGAAATCCATTTTCAATGCCCTGTATTTAAAGTGCTGGTCCCTCTGTACATGAAAGTCAGGCATATTTGGGTAGGTTTGAAGAAGAGGCTACGCTAGCAATAAAGAGAGATTTTGGAGTCAACCATAGTTAAATCAAGAACATGAATAGATCACCCAGGAAAAGCATGAAAATTACAAAGTGTTTTAGCTAAGGATGGGGCCCTGGGAAAGTTCAATATTAATATGGCAGGCAAAGGAGGAAGTGGCAATCAAAGACAGCAAAGGTAGAAAGAAGACTAGGGTATAGATTATCAGGTTCAAGGTCACGGAATTTGAAGCAGGAGGGAGTGGTCAACATCATAAATATTGTACAGAAGAAGTTCCTTAAGATAAAGCTTGGGGAGGAGGGAACAACTTGACAGCATCTGGACTTTGGGAAGGCATAAACATTCCAGGGGGGTATCTGGGCATCTGAGCTGAACTACAAGAGGTAAGTGGAGACTTTTTTTTTTAGAGTTTTGATGAGAAGGGCATGGAAAGAAAGCAGGTAGTACTCACTGAGGTAGGGGGCAAGGTCACCAGCTCAGAGTGAGAGTAAAGGATTAAGTTGAGAGGGGTTATGAAGGTTTGGGATTAGTCAGGAGAGGTAACTGTTCTTTAGGTGTTCTCAGAGGGTTGACCCTGTCTGTACCCGAGGTTCTTTGATTTTGCAGAGCTTTTGCAACCACAAATTCAGCAAATGATATATTTTTAAAGGGGCATGCCAATGGGTGTTAGGAAATTATCTCTGAAAAATTCCTAAAGGAAGAGATTAGGTTATACATGGCAGAATGTATTTTGTAAAAACGGCCACAGCAGTATTTCCAAGCCCACATGGGAGGGACTTTGTAACTAACTGCCTTAATGAATAGAATGCAGAAAGGATGCTGTGTGACTTCCAAGGCAAAAGGCAATGCAGCTTCCAACTTGCTCTTTATGTGAGGATGCTACCATGCTGTGAGGAAGCCCAAACTGCCCACATGTCTAGTGGCTGATGCTGGTTGTTGGCTAGGTTCTAAGGGCAAGCATCCTCCCCAAAAAGGAGCCAGTCTGAAGCTGTATTGTCCTTTGCTTTGGAAGTCACAAGGGTCATTTCTGTGCCCTGTCTGAATTCCTGACCCACAGAATATGTGAGCATGATAAATGGCTGTTTCATGCTACTAAGTTTTGGAGTAATTTACTCAGCCATAGTAACTGAAACACACCATCCAAATATCCACTCAAGTGAACATGAATATTAGGGGGAAACAAGATATGTCTGTATCCCAGATACAGTCACAAGACATATTGGAGGTTACTATTCTGATCCCTCTTGAATGCAAGACAATATTTTTACACACTTCCCAGACTTCAGCTTAATGTACCCTAAATGTCTATTCTAAGCCATAACTTTATCATTTAAGTGGCCTTTATTTAAAATACTTTATGAACTCTGAAGATTTTGTTTTTTGTTTGTTTTTATTTTGCTATTTTTGTATTCATGGTAATTGGTATTTTATTCCATCTAAGTAGCTTTCCAGTGTGCTAGTCGACTTTCAAAAATAATTTATTAAGTCTCTATACTACCTTTTCCTATCCTTGGGCATTAACTTAGACATACCCATACAGGTCTTATTTTTAAAACAAGCCTTACCAATATGTCAAAATAACAAAGCTGAAATATTTTTCAGATCATTAAAGAGCAAAATAATTAAAATCATCTTAGTAATTTCCAAGAAATGGTTAAGCAACATCTGAGAAAGCACATGTACATAAAAGTGTATTTTAAAACACTGACCATGGTTTCTACTTAATTTCTATTTTCATATTTTGGAGCTTACATACAGAAAATTGAGATAATCATGTGTTTTTAGTTTTGGGTACATTATTTCTTTTCTACTCTAGACTGAGCACACTGTCAGTTAAAGGAAAATACACAAAGTATTTTTTTATACTACTGACTAAATACTAAGTATATCAGCATAATTTCTCCTCCTTTACAATGACCTTGACTTCCCCAGGAACCTCCTACCTCCTACCTCCAAAATCACCCATTAAATATCATACTCTTTGATTATAGCTTCTTATCCTTGGGACTCACTTTCTCGGGAACTCCCACTGTCATAGCCAAAGCTTCATTCTCATTGATCCTTCAGATCCACCGATCTCCTGCCTCATTTTTCTCCTCATATTGTACGAGCATCATCTCTTTGGCTCCTATCAGCATTTCTTGTTTCTACTCATGTCATAACTGCCTAGAAAACTCTAGGATGGAGGGATCGAATCACCCACCTTCTCATGTCTGTGCCTGCAGTAACTTGCATGCTGCTGAAGAAAAGTCGCCCATGGACAGAGTACAGTTATCCTATAACTGCATGAGTGCCAATATTAGAATCTCATATGGTGCCTATGCGTGAATTAAAATAAGCTGTCCCTTCCTCAAAACACTTCTCTGTCAGGAAGTGTTCTGGTTCTGTAAGAACAAGATACTTTATTGCCCTCTGTCACTAACCTGTCATAAAACATATATAAATCTATGCTTATGATGTGAACAGCACCCCTCTTACGAATGGCAAGCTTGTGCAATACACAACCGACACAGCTGTATACATTGGCCCTAATGACTACCTTCAACTAGACACTCAAGCCACTAAATGTTCCTTTAGTCAAATATGTTATGCTTTGTCCTACTTTCTTAAACCCAACTCTTTCTCCCCCCCTTCATTCTCAGGGGATGTCTATTTCTGATCCTTTAAGGAAAAAACTGTAGCCATTGTATGAAAATTCCCTAATGTTCCTACCACCAGATGCACAATCTTTCTACCATTTCTTCATTGCCTGCTCCCCTCACGCTCCCGTTCTTTCCTCTTCCTACTAAGGACTGCTCTCTTTGTGTGGGCTCTGTATTCCAATCCTTCTAGTCTTCTACACGAGGACCCACTAGCACCATGACAGCCCTTTCTCTTGGTTAACTTTGTACTCTGTCTCTCTCCCATTTCCCATCTGCAGTCAAACATGCTTTAGTGTCTCCTATCAGGAAAAATCAGGCTCAGGCTTCTGTCCTCCATGTACTCTACTTCCCATCCAAACTTCTCAAAAAGAGATGTTCCCACATCCATATATCCTTTTCCTCATATCTCCCCATTTTTCTTTCCACTTATGCACATTTATTCAATAATTCTATAAAGTGGATTTGTCCAATGCTAAATCCAGAAAGATCTTTTATTCGTATTCATACTTTACATAACAGTGGGGAAATTCAGAATTGACAGATTCTTCCTTTGAAATAACTTCTTCTTCTTCTTCTTCTTCTTTTTTTTTTTTGGTTGCCATGACACCAAATAATCTTGCTTTCTCTTCATTTCATTGGTTTCTCCCATACCTAACCCTTAAATGCTGAAATTCCTGTCCTTTTTGTCTTTCTATTCCAAACCCTCTCTTAGGGAATCTCATCTTTTCTCATGCATTATCAGTCACAGGTACCAACAAATCCTAAATGTAAATATCTTACCTAGTCCTCTTTGTGGAGCTCCAAAATGAAATATACAAACGCAGTTGCGAGTATCTCATACTCAACTCCTACATAATGTACTCAAAGAATGAATTAATGTTCTTATGCTCCAATTTGCCTTTCATCCTGTCTTCCATGGCTCAGTAAATGCTATCTCTCTCCACTATGCCATATACCTAGGGCCCATCCTCAACTCTTCTTCTCTTCCCATTGGCAAGCCTTCACCAACTTCCATACATGTTAACCCCCAAGCAGATCTCAGGTGCCTCAACCTTCCCTCACACTGATTACTGCTACTCTTGTCCAAGCCACATCATTAGTCACCTTAATGCTATGTTAATATTTCCCCCACAATCCATGCCTGTCTACCACTCCCTTCCTCACCCATTTCTTAGCATACATCCAAAAATACAACAGAATAACGATTTAAAAACACAAATCTGATCATTTCACTCCTTTTCTTAATAGCTTCTCAGTATACCTGGACCTAAATTCTAAGACCTTTACCCATTCTACAAAGTCCTCCATGACCTGGCTCTTGCCCTTCACTGACTCTGCTCCCACAAGCTAAGTCTCTTTCCTCCCAGCCCTTTCCCGCCCCCAGGACTTTCACATGTTCTGTAACTTCCACACCGAACTCACCTTTGAAACTTGCTGTCACCATTGCATCCTCAAGCTCTAAGCTAAAATCAGTGACCAAACACAGAACTCTCCTTTTCCTGTCTAAATGAGGTTCCAGTCACACACTTCCAGAGCACAGTATAATTTTCTTTTGAATTATATTTTCCTCAGTATGAAATATTTATTGTATGTCTATCTCTATCTCCCTATTAATTCCATGAGGGCAGAGATAGTGCCTGTTCTGCTGAGCACTGTATCCCTGGTGCTGTGCATAGTAGGGGCACAAAACATTTGTTAAATGAGTAAATGTTAACACTTAATGGCACCTGTGAACTTAGTACTGCTCTTGTTCTTCATTACAATGGGTTGAAAACTACATTAATGGCAGTTTGCTAAGAATAAGGTAGCTAGCTTGTCCAATTTATATAAAATAGCACCTAGTAATGAGATGGTCAGATAGCCAGGAAATGCCTTGGGGAATGCTACATGTTGATATCTACACACTTATATCTATCACTTACATTAATTTAGGATTTGTTTTCCTTAAATTGCTGTCTCCCATTAAGCTGTGCACCCTTAAGTTTGTCTAACAACATGTGTGCTCAATGGGAGGAAACTGACACATGTTTGGAGAATGAGTTACACCAGGCTGAGGATGGAAACTGCCAAAGCACCAGAAGCAGAGCACAGAGAAACCCCAGGATTGTTTTGGAAAAATGAAGAAAATGCAGGAAACAGGCCAAATGCCATGGGATACAGGGGTGCTGACTGGTGAGGAGAGCTGCTGAATTAAAACATCCACTACAAACATAGCTCCCCGCTTCCAACTGTGGTTTAATCATGTAAAGACAGGCAGGAAAAATGCTGGAAGCAGCGACATTGCTGATTCTCAGGGTGCATGTGTGTTCTCACACTCCTATGCTTGTGCGCCCTCATTCTCTAGCTCTCTCTCTCTCTCTCTCTCACACACTCACACACACACACACACTTCTCCAAAACCTGGTACTGCCTCTAGGCGTCCCATATAAAGGTAGTCATCATAATGCTTTTTTCCTTGTTCTCTTCCCACTAAATAAGCAGAGCCTTAGAATCCAGAAGTAACTTTAAGCTTCTTTCCTGCCATTCCCAGGCAGAAAGCCTGACTGGTAAATGCAGTCTCATAACCATCTCTCAAGCAAGTCATGCTCTGGCTGAAAGGGGCACTCCATCTGCAGTCAGCCAGGAAAGTGTCTGTGCCAATTCTCTCTGGTTCTCCAATGTGACCATGTGTAAATCACATTTTGGGAGCCTCTACTTTGCTCCTTATGATGTTGCTGTCATGGCACAGGAACCATGACTTATAAAATGAAAGATGAAAAAAATGGAACACTCTGAGTGCAAATAGTTATTATTAGAGATTATTCCTTCCTCTGCATTGTGAATTTTTTTTTAAATTTTTTTTTTAAGATTTTATTTATTTATTTGACAGACAGAGATCACAAGTAGGCAGAGAGGCAGGCAGAGAGAGAGGGTGAGGAAGCAGGCTCCCCGCGGAGCAGAGAGCCCGATGCGGGGCTCGATCCCAGGACCCTGAGATCATGACCTGAGCCGAAGGCAGAGGCTTAACCCTCTGAGCCACCCAGGCGCCCCTGCATTGTGAATTTTAATTTGGATAGGAATACATTTAGTTTAGAATAAAATGGCAAGTTCACCCAATTTAGATGGGACTTCATGTCCCCTCCTGAAGTTCTAAAGGGACAGGAATCTAAGGAAATGCCATACATGGACCACAGTACTCATTTGAATACCGAGCAACCAAGCATAGTCTCTCTTAAAGGTGTATGTCTTATCCACC
Source organism: Taxidea taxus jeffersonii (assembly GCA_003697995.1). Taxonomy (NCBI): domain Eukaryota; kingdom Metazoa; phylum Chordata; class Mammalia; order Carnivora; family Mustelidae; genus Taxidea; species Taxidea taxus. Next base: position 46,189 of record ML097601.1, read on the forward strand.
CAACCAAACTGTAAAATTGAGAAGGGAACTATTTTACATATCTGTTTTATTTTCCATGATATCCAACACAGCAGGCACATTCAATAACTGGTCACTGAAGCCACTGAGGGAAGATCAAAGCATGGAAAGGAAGCCTAGAGTTTCTGTGGACTTTGAAGTGAATGCTCTTTTTACAAATGTAAATTTTTGCTCCTAAATCAAAACAAAATGGTAAAACAAACAAACAAACGAAACAAAACAAAACCCACAAATTTGCCATAGAGAAGGCAAACACTTAGGAATTCACATCTCCTTTTTAAAAATCCAATTCTCTCCTTGATCAACATTCCCATTAACTTTTCAAGCTTCTGTCCCTCACAGAAGGGTCAGTCTGCCTCTCTGGGAACCTCTTTCTTTCTTTTTTTTAAGATTTTGTTTATTTATTTGACAGAGAGAGATCACAAGTAGGCAGAGAGGCAGGCAGAGAGAGAGGGGAGCTGGTAGGCAGAGAGAGAGGGGGGAGCAGGCTCCCTGCTAAGCAGAGAGCCCAATGCAGGACTCAATCCCAGGACTCTGGGATCATGACCAGAGCCAAAGGCAGAGGCTTTAACCCACTAAGCCACCCAGGTGCCCCTGGGAACCTCTTTCTAGGAGATTCAGGGAAGCCAGAATCCTGACCCATGCTTTAAGGAAAAACTCTGCCTTTACAGAAGCACAACATAAGATGTGAAAAGGACAAGGCAGACCTTGCTTATTCAATTCACAAGAAGACAATGAGGAACAGCAATGTTGTAAAGTACTTTTGAAAACAAAAATCATTCTCTAAGTGACAAGAGATTCTCAATTAATGCACAAACAGGCATATAAAAATGCTTGACAGAACAAATATAAAAGAAACAAGATTTCTGACTGAAGCACAGGGGAAAAAATAATAAAAGGTACCAAAGGGAGTCACAAAGCATAGTCTAAAATTTTCTTGAAAGGTATGTTAGGTCTCTATCTAGAGGAAGCTTGCACAGTTCATTAGTAAGGTAGAAACAACAGTCAGGTAAGGTTGATAGCACACTTCCCTCTTTGGTTAAAAGCAAAAGTCTTCCCAGATCCCTTCACCAGATGCAGCTATCATGTGGACAGATAGACACATCTGAAGAGGACACAAGATCATCCACTGGCTCCTGCATCTAAAACACCCAAAATGAATCTACCTCTTACTGCTATAAAATCTACAGAAAATAGAGGATGTTTTCAGCTCCCTTAGGACTCTCCCCACATTAATAGTTATTCCTTTAGTATCTCTACTGCTAAGTAGTGCTGCAACCTGTTCTGATCATAACCTGGTCCAGTTAAACTGGAGTGTGGGCCAGCACTGGATGGACAAAGTGGGCAAGGTCACAGGGAACATGGTTAACAGATAAGCACAGCAGGTCTTTGAGCAGAGATGCAGCATGACAGGACCATCAAGACCATTAGAGACGGTACTATTTCCTATGAGTCTGTATATGGCAGTTGTGGGGGAAGGAGAAGACTATGAAAGGGGCAAGAAAGACAGGGAGGTCATATTTGTTAGAGGTCTTTTATTAAAGCCCAGGTGATAAAAATCCAAGACTGATGTCACTACATGAGACTCAAGAGAAAGAGACCAGGACAAGGGGTATTCTGAAGGAAGTCTCAGTGGGCTATATGATGGCTGACTGGATAAAGGGAGTAAAGATAAGGAATGTGTCAGGTTTGAGTCTGGAGTCTCAAGACTGGTGGGGCCATCAACAAAGCCAGGTAAACTGTGAGAACAAAAGGCTTATCTGAGGAGGAGACTGAACATGGGGAGAGGACAGTGTCATGTCAAATGGATTGCAGACTGTGAAGAGACTAGTGTTTCCTATGGGGTCCCATTATCTTAAGTCAAAAATTAGGCTTAGTGGATTAGATCCAGTGATCAATACCGAGAACATAGTTGTACCTGTGACAATGTACTAGGTCACTTATAGAGTTTGAGGATAGTGAAAGACAGAGGCTAGACAGAGGATCTGATGACGATTTTTGAGGGATGCCTTTTAGCTTGAGAAAGAAAAGGAACCTGTTGGTGAAATGAAAAGACGGAGAAAGGAAAATTTCCAGAAGAAGCAGAATAGTGAATAGCTGAGAAAACAATTCCTCCCTACTCCCAGGACTTTGGGTATAGCTCACAGCACTGGTGTTATCATGTACGTGTCTGACTGTCTTCCAGCATGGAGGAAAACACTAAAGGCAGAATGTAGTCTGCCTCACTACCTGGTTGGGAGTTTGCAAGGGGATTGCCTCTCAAGCCTGTCTCCGCTCCAAACAGGATCAGCTGCATCCAAGTAAAGCACTGCAGCTGATGACGGAGGGCATAATTTAGCTCCCCAGGATCTCCTTGGGCTCTTGGGTATGGAGAGGGAGAAATCCAGAAGATTTCACCTGACCTGCAGAAGGAAGAAGAAGGTGGCTGAGGGTGCAGGCTGGTGAACTTGATAGGGAGGGGCCCCGGGTTGAAGGCCAAACTGGAGTCTAAGGTAGTCTGAGTTGCCATTAGGGTGATTTGTCAAGGGAAGGTGGCTGAAGCTCCTAGAACATTACCAGAGCCAAGAAAGAGACCAGGGCTTATCCTAGCCATAGGCTTCAGGGATATACCAAGCAAGCACAGACTGGCCATACTGCAGCAAAGACAAGGAAAAGAGCCAGGGAATTTAGGGTGGTTTCAAGAACACCATCCTCCCTGCCCAATTCTAGGATGTAGTCAGCCCAATGCCCTCCTGGGGAGGAGAAGTAGGATGGAATTGTGAAAGAGCATTCCAAAGAGACTAAAACTAGTACTAGTAGGAAGACACATTTTGAGTAGATTCAGTATTTAAACTGAAACAAGGGAGAATATTTACCCTCCTTTAACTGATAAATCTTTAAGTCCCCACCATGCATTCTCATAAAGAAAACCCTTCTGGTCTAGAAAATAAGGACATATGTATGTAGAGGTGACCTGAGTAAATTTACAACCCCTTCCCATCTGGTCCACGTTCTGTGTGATGATAAGAAAGTTATTTAACCTCTTCAAGCTTCAAAATCCTCATCTGTCAAGAGGGGATGACAATATCTATCCTTTGAAGAATTTTAATGAGCTTATTTATGTAAAATGCTGGCACAAGAGAAATATTTAGTAATGTGTTTATTAATTCCGTTATCATTTCTACTATTACATTCAACTTCAAAGTCTTATTTGTCTTACTCAAGAATGGCTGACATTTGTCAAGAAATGCCAAAGTACTATATTCTTGGCATTCTTCATTTATGATTTCACAGCCTCTCATCCATCCCTGCAAGAACAGAAATGTCATCCTGCAACAAATGAGCAGTACTGTTTTCATACCATCCCTGAGTCTTCCTCAACCTTGGTACTCACTACAGAAAGTACCTCGAAGCCAGGAAATTATTTCTTTGAATAATGTTAGCCATAACAAGCCACAGAGTACAATGACGGCAGTTTTGCAGGACCTGGTGGTGAAGCCTTCTCGGTCTTAGACTGATCTAGTCCTAAGTGGATGGACCAGTGACAGGCAGTAGACAAGCCACAGGAACCAGGAAGGATGCAGGGGAGTGGGGGGAGGGGGATTTATTTGTATATCTGCAGCCATTTTTAACATGCATATCAGGATATATGCATGTTAGTGCCAGATTGCCTGGAAAATTCCCTGCGTTGAATATGTATAAATTAATTCTCAGAATTGTTTGCTGTGTACCCACAAAGCAGCATGATCTTGAGTAATCAGTTCTAGATATTAATCTGAGGCTCCATTCTAGCTTTTTCAAGTTTTCTGAGTCAGTGTGGAGAACACTAAGGAGGATTTAGTGGAAACAGGAGAAAAGATTTAATTAGCAAGATTAATACAGATTGTAGATGAGCAAAGTAAGTATATTTGAGTGCCTGTGGTATACAAATCTCCAGGCTCTAGGGTTTAAGAAAACATATATGGTGATTACCAAAAAGCACAATAATGCTTAATATAGTAGGACCCCTGGGAGACTCAAGTGGCTTCATTTAACTGACTTTTCCATATAATTCAAGTCTACTCTATTTTTTAAAACTTGAAAAATGAAAATGAGGTATCTTTGTTCATTAAACACCTGTCCTTTTGAATGTCTATCTTGTTAGAGAAAAACTGCTTTTTGATGGATTAGTCATCATTGTGAGCAATCCCACAGTGGTTCTCTGGGAAAATATGTCTTAAGATGTGGTCAAGGGATTCCCCAGCAAGGGAATCGCCTTGGGAGCTCACTGAAAATCAGATGCCTGGGGTCCACCTCAGGCCTCCTAAACAGGATCCTCAGGTGGAATCCAGGATTCTCCATGTCCAACTCACTTCTTAGATAATTCTCGTTGTCACAGACCATAGAGGCCCTAATTCAAGGTTGGTTGTATGTGTGTCTTTCTGGGGAAACATCACAGAGGTGTGCTCTCTATCTGTCCCTATTTCCTGTAGGGCCTCTGTCTGTCCCTTTCTTCTCAGGAGTCAAAGTCTTTCCATAGTGTACTAGCTTTAAACCCACAAGCCAATATGTATAGGACCCTTGGACAGAGTGCTGGCCTTTGTGATGTCTACTTTCCATCCATGAGCCTTATACCATTTGTTCAGACGTGGGGCTCTGACCTTGAAGTACACTGCTGCAGGACTCGGGTCAGACTTTAGCCTTCTCAGTCTTAGCTGTGAAACGGGACGAAGAATTCATGCCCTCGCTGACTGCTGTGTAGCTTTAATGAAGTGATGAATATGAAACAGCTTTTTAAACTGAAGAGCATTTTACAAATATTTAATCAGAAATATTCTGCATTGTGTACATATTTAAGTAGCTGCTCCATATATCTATATGGCAGAATGCTAAGAAAAACCCTGGGCTGGGAAAAAATTCAAATATGTTAATTATCTCATATAAATAAACTGATCATATTGTTCAGCATAGAACTTAAATATCTGCTGTGCTTTTGTACTAGAAAAAGATATCTTTAAAATGAGCAGTATTTTGACTTTTGCACAACTCATGTTTAACTTTCTATGAAAATATGTTCTTCATTTCTCAAAGGATAGGTGAAAAAGTTGATCAGATCTTCATTTTATTTTCAAAGCCCTCTTTCCTAACATCAATTTCTTAATGTCTATTTTCCTTACATGATTTATTTGCTGAAACTGCAGGATGGTGGGAGAAATGGGGACATGACAGGAGAGGAGAGAGGCAAGTAGGTCAATACTGAAAACAAGAGGTTCGCCCCAAACCTAAAATACACTAAAGATAGGAAAAAGGGAGGCTAACTTTGGAAACCATTGTCTGGCTCACATCACTACTTTTAGCTATTGCTTTTTAAAGTGGAAAGATGTGCAAAAATTAAAAAAAAAAAAAAAGACCAAGCTAGTTCTTTCAGCAAATAATTAAAACTAAAAGCAGACGGAGGCCCAGATAATAAGTACCAAATAAAAGCTCGAGCTGACATAGCTTCAATTTACAAATCATTGGCTTTTCCTGGCAGGGCTTGGGGAAGAAGGGTAAGGAAGCATTGCCTACATTGTCTGGATGAGGAAGATAAGGAAATCTTTAAAATTAAAGATGCTTTCAACTTTTTTAAACACTAATTTTTGGTGACCATGATAAAATCTTGGTGGAACCCAAATACAGTCTCCAGGTTCTGGGAGCCCTGGTAGCTACGAAGCCCTCATGCCTTCCCAGTCATATTTGATTTTGACATGTACACTCGGTTAGGGGCCCCCAATCCATAATGTGTGCACAAAAAGACGTGTGGTTTGGAATCTGCATGTATTTCAGTTTCTTTTGAGACTTGAGCATTAGGAGGCCCTGGTAAGAGCGTTAAAAATAAACTAGGAAAAAAAGAAAAACCAGGAAGCTAAAGCGGATAGAGATCAATTTAGGACAAGAGATATTACTTCTCCAGAAATTTTAATGACAAAATTGGTGCTCATAGGCACATAAGTATGCTTCGTTTTATCTGTAAAACCTGGAAGGTGACCTATAAAAAGGAACTGATGAAACTGCTAGATTTAGAGAAAAAGGGTTGAGATAGGTACTATAGTGCCGACAGGATGTCGTCTGAGTATACTAATGAGCGTGCATGAGAGTTAGATGTGGACAGTGAACATAGAACACATCATTCAAGCCAGCAGAAAACCTCCAAGTGGAGAGACCGAATATCAGCCTATATGATGCTCCAACCCAACTTCAAGGACCTAATGTGGAGTCCAAACCCTGGAGACTGTTCCCTCTGAAACAGCTCCCAGCTCCCCCTTTCTTTTTAGGAAAGGATTTTTCTCTACATTCTCACTGATGCCTATCAGAGAACTTTTTCCTTCTGGGATGCAATTGAGAAGAGATGGGAAAAGCTATCTGTTTACTTTCTCACCTTTCCCCCAAACCCTTCAGGATACGCATAACTCTGGTTGCTAGTTCCAGTTCTCTTAGAACAGTAAAGGCTTTCAAAAGAAACATTCTTCTCTTTCTCAATTTTGGCGGGTTTCCCTCAGGCATTTGCCTTTGATCCTTCTTCTCTTCAGTGACATAACCACCACACATGGCTCTTCCCTGAAGATGGTTCTTGAAAATGACTTCATCCTCCAAACTCCTCATCCAGCTGCTCATGTGACATCACCTTTGAAACCTGGCTTCTCATCTGTTTTCATTAACTTAAGAGTTTTCTATCCATATCCTTTCCTTCTATCAAATCTTAACCTGTTCTCACTCAAATATCATTAATTTTCATTATTTTTATACATGGAATTGGAAAGATAATACATGCATAGGACACACACTTTAAAAGCACAAAACATACAGTACAACTCCAACCTCATTCTCATCCCCCGCCTCCCATCTCCCAATCTAGTCCCCTGCCAAAGAAGCAATCACTATTGCCAGGTTCTCGTGTATCTTTTTCCCCTTAAGACAAAAAAAAGTGAAAAGGAACAAGGCCCTAAATGTAATAAACTTTACTGTTACTTTCTTTTCAGCTTCCCTGTCTATTTGATAAATTTATTTATTTCCCATGCATTAATCTATGGGCTTTTCATATGGCCCTTCTTCCCTATATGTGGGTTATTTTCCAAGTCTCTCAGCTTGGACCTCTCTCAAAACATGAACTAATACCCATGAACTATGTTTGCTTATAAGAATGCTGAGTCCTACCTCTGAAGTCCTGGAGCAGGGGAAGGGATCGCTATTTAAAAGAACAAAGCAGGATAAAAAAGCCCAGCCCTCAATTTGTTTATGTAATTAATCTATCTTGAGAAGTATCCCTTATTCCAATGTCAGCAGTCACCAGAAGAACCACAGTGAGGAATCAGCATCTAAATGACAATGGTTGTCTCAGGATCACAGCTGGGGAGTGAATTTAAATAGATGGATGGACAGATAGATGGGTAGTTGGATAGAAAGAGCCAATCAACTGTGAAGTGTTACCAAGCCCTAAAATCATATTTCATTTGATGGGAACAACAGAAGCCTGATTAATGCATGTGGGAATCTCATGTCAAAGTTATACCAATGGCCTTTCAAGGGCCTGCTTCTTCTTAGGACTCCCTGAGTCCATGTGAAATTGGCCAGTGTAAGATTTTAGGACTCCCATATATGAATTTCATTCATCCTGTGTAATGATTAAGTGTGGGATAACTGTTGAATATGAAACAGAATTTTTTCCCTTGGGATATTTCTATTATACCTGGAATTGTCCTGAAAATGTTACTCTAGAAGAAGAAGCACATAGGCTTTAAAGTTTTCTGTTCAAGGTTTTCTGTTCACTAAAAACTCACTAAAGGAGGCAAAGTGAAGTCACTGTGAGACATGAGAGTCGAAACTGGTGGAGAAACTGCACGCTTTAGTGAAGAGAGCTACCATGGACCAGGTCATACGCTGGATAACATGTGGGCCTCCGTGGCTAATTACCCTCTGAGATTGCTATTATGTCAGTTTTCCGAAGATCAAGTAATCATCAAATGTCATCTTTTTTTTTTTTTTTAACCTCAGAACTGTGAATGGAAATACCAGTTTTTTATGAACTTCTTGTGATAGTTGAAACACTAAGTACAGACAGGCTTAGAACTTGGATGCAAGAAGATTCTGAGTTTTACTGAGTGACAGTAAAACCCTAAGTCTGTGACTCCATCACATAGCTAGTAGTACTTGGATAAATTCTGTTAGAAACACTTTGTTGGGGGAGGTCTCAAAAAATAACCCAATAATTTAAAAAGTACCACTCAAAACCTTTCAATATCCCTTGGTGACAAAACAACACAGAGCACAAGTTTTTCCCAAAGCAATTGTGATTTAGTAGTTTTCTTTCTGAAATACTAATTCTCCATAGCCAATTAAAAAATCCAGTCTGAGGTAAAAGTGACGATTCAGACAATTATCAAATCATTTTTCCCCCCTGGCACTGAAAAGTCTGGTTATAAAGAAGAGCATATCTGAAGGAAATTATTTTTAACTCTAATAAAAGTAACTTACAGTACTGTAAAGTTATTGGCATTCAAGAGATAGTAGATATATTGCCTCTGTTTGAAATTAAATAAAATTGCACTCTATTTTGTGTACCTAAATAAAACCACTATTTTATAAATAAGAATAATAGTATAGTGGGATGGATCCCTAAAGCATACACATTCAAAACCAAAGTGCTTAGCTAATCCACGAGGGCACAACTGTCTTCTTTTATACTAAGTTCTTGAAGATGGTAAGAATTGCAACCAGTTTGCCAAGACAGAATAAGAGGACTAGCTGAAAGAGGATATTTGAGCTGTTAACCAAAAGGAAGAGGGTATCTGGAGGAGTAGACATATAGGACAGACTTGGAGATGGAAATTAGACAGTAACTAGTATATCATACTACTTGAATACAGTGATTTTCCATTTAAGCATAATCTAAAATGACACCTTCTTTAGAAGCTACCAAAAGGAGACAGAGGCAGATGGAACAGTCTGTGGTTGGGCAGGGTGGATGATAGGGAGGGTGTCATGGGCACCAGCCACTCCTCTGACCCTGCAGCCAAAAGCACAACATGGTGAAACAGAAATAATGAATCCATCTAAGACATTCTAGTTATGAATGCACTGAGAAGCACTTGCTATAAAATGGGCTTGTTATATGGCAGCATTTTTGATCTGGAACCTGATGGTTCCACTCAGTAAAATATTATGTTTTGTATATTGTCATCCACGAAATTCTAGAAACCAGGTTTGCATATGTCATCTAATACATATAAGTCTTAGGAAGAAAAGCCAGACAATTTGGCAAAAGGAAAACTATCTTGGACGGGATCAGTTCACACTTCAGTAACACACTCTTGTCCAGAGTCTACTCTGAAACTTGAGAGTTAAGTAAGCTTTTCCCTCAAACAACTGGAGAAGTGCCACATGCAAAGATTTGATACCTCTCTCAAGAGAGAAATAGTTCTCTCCACTCCCCCATGGAAAAATCTATTTTAAACCAAAACATTTGCTTTTATGGTATTATATGGATTTTTTAAAAATACAGCAATATTTACTATTCTAACAGAAATTAGATAATATAAATTATGAATTAGTATGTGTACACAAGATCTTCTAGGATGATAATATCAAATGACTGCTTACTTGCATAGCGTAAGTGTTGTTTTTATTCAATGGCAAGATTAAATATCATTCAGTAATACAAACATTTATAATATGCCTATTATATTTGTTTATTATGGATTCGGGGTTCAAAGGAAGATTTTTTTTTTTTAAAGATTTTATTTATCTATTTGACAGAGATCACAAGTAGGCAAAGAGGCAGGCAGAGAGGGAGAGAAGAGGAAGCAGGCTCACTGCCGAGCAGAGAGCCCGATGTAGGGCTCGATCCCAGGACCCTGAGATCATGACCCGAGCTGAAGGCAGAGGCTTTAACCCACTGAGCCACCCAGGCGCCCCTCAAAGGAAGATCTTACAGAGTCATCTGCACACCCATGTTCATAAGTAGCACATTCACACTAGCCAAGTGATGGAAGTAACCTAAATGTGTCTGTTGGTGAATGAATAAATAAGATGTGGTAGTATAAGCATACAATGAAATATTATTCCTTAATTTGCTATTCCTTAAAATTATTATTATTCCTTGAAAAGGAAGGACATCCTGCCATATGAGACAACATGGATGAACCTTGAAGACATTATGCTAAGTGAAGACATTATATAGTCACAAAAAGACATGTACTGAATGATTCCACATATATGAGGTAGGTAAAGTAATCAAACTCATAAAAACAGAGAGTAGAATAATAGTTACCAGAGGCTGAATAGAGGGAAATGGGGAGTGGATATTTAATGAGTATACAGTTTCAGTTTTGCAAGATGAAAAAGTTTTGGAGATCTGTTGTACAACAATGTGCATATACTTAATACGACTGAACTGGATACTTTAAAATGGCTAGATGGCAAATTTTATGGTACACATTTTATCATAATGAAACATTTTTAAATTCTTAAAACTTCCTCACTTTAGCATGCACTAGAGGTGCCTATAAATCAGAGGCCAGCAAACTCTTTTCTGTAAAGGGATAGAAAGTAAATATTTTGGCTTTGCAGATCACAGTCTCTGTTGTAACTACACAACTCCCCATGGTATCATAGAGACAGAGATAATACGTAAGTGAATGCATGTGGTCATGTTACAATAAAAACATCACTTACCAAAACAGGTGGCTGGCCCATGGGCATTAGGTTTCTAACCCTTGCAAAAGCATTATCTAAATAAAAGATAATCAGGGGGCACCTGGGTGGCTCAGTGGGTTAAGCCTCTGCTTTCACCTTGGGTCATGATCTCAGGGTCCTGGGATGGAGACCCGCATGGGCTCTCTGCTTAGCGGGGAGCCTGCTCCCCCTCCCCCTTCTGCCTGCCTCTCTGCCTACTTGTGATCTGTCAAATAAATAAAATCTTTTTAAAAAAAATTTTTTTAAAATTTATTTGTCAGAGAGAGAGAGAGAGCGAGCACAGGCAGACAGAGTGGTAGGCAGAGGCAGAGGGAGAAGCAGGCTCCCTGCCGAGCAAGGAGCCCGATGTGGGACTCGATCCCAGGATGCTGGGATCATGACCTGAGCCGAAGGCAGCTGCTTAACCAACTGAGCCACCCAGGCGTCCCCAAATAAATAAAATCTTAAAAAAAAAAAGATAATTAGAATCATTTTGTAAAAATATCACTCTCCTCTACCCAAGAATTATGAGTGAAGTATTCTTTTCCAGAGTCTGAGATTACAGCAATAGCAACAGGATCAAGCAGACTCAACAAGACCAGTACTTAGCTATAGAAGGAGGAAAACACTACAGTGACAAAGGATAGGTTAGCTCTGTTCCAGTGTCTACTCTTCTCTACAGATAAGCTTAAGGATTCCAGAGTTTAACAATTTAGAGAAAGAATAGTAAGGATTTTTTTTTAAGATTGTATTTATTTATTTGACAGAGATCACAAGCAGGCAGAGGCAGGCAGAGAGAGAGAGGAGGAAGCAGGCTCCCCGCTGAGCAGAGAGCCCAATGCGGGGCTCGTTCCCAGGACCCTGAGACCATGACCCCAGCTGAAGGCAGAGGCTTTAAGCCACTGAGCCACCCAGGTGC
>RCUC01107955.1:0-10015 GCA_003697995.1 Taxidea taxus jeffersonii
CGCCACAGACACACACTGAGACCCCTTCCCCGACCAGATCCACGGAGACACAAAGACGAACGCCCACGGACAAGCCCCCAGCAGGAAACAGCTGTGGGATCCTGGGATGGGGCCTGATCGCCTCAGTAATCCTTACACAACACACCGCAGACACACAAACATACACACAAAGAGATGCAGACGGAGAGACACACACACACTGGAAAACTCAAATACTACCTTGTCTACAGACTACCTTGCCTGTAGACAATTTAATAAATAATAACATAATTAATCATAATAAATAATTTAATAAAACTCACCTTCAGTCTCTTTTTTAAAATCATCTCTTTGTGGGCACCTGGGTGGCTCAGTCGGTTAAGAGTCTGCCTTTACCTCAGATCATGATCCCGGGGACTAGGGATCAAGTCCCGCATTGGGCTCCCTGCTCAGCGGGGAGCCTGCTTCTCCCTCTCCCTCTGTCTGCCGCTCTGCCTATTTGTGCTCTCTCTCTGTCAAATAAATAAATAAAATCTTTAAAAGAAATTATCTTTTTGCACCAGGAACCCTTCAGCCACGTCCGTGATAAAATACGCTTTCCCTCTCCCCAAATTATTTTGTTAATTCTAACCTGTTGGGTTTTTTTTTTCATGTTGTTTTCATTGTGGCAAGATAGAGATAACAAACTTTACCATATTAACCATTTTTTTCTACTGTGAATTTCTATCGTGACTTTTCTATTGCGAATTGCTTCACCATTTTTAAGTACACAGTTCAGCGGCATTAAGCATGTCCACAATGTTGTGCAACCTTCGCCACCATCTATTTCCAGAACTTTTTCATCACCCCAAACATAAACTCTGTGCCTCTTGATAACATTCATTCCCCCTTGCCCAGCCCCTGGTAACCTCTTCCTACTTCCAGTTTCTTCGAACCTGCCTATTCTAGACTCCTCATGTAAGTGGAACCTTACAATATGGGTCCTTCTGCATCTTCACTTGTTGGCCTTAATAATAAATATGTAGGCTTCAAGTCAGCACATTTCAAATACTTATCCTCTCCTTAACCCTGTGCTCTACATGGGCATGAATTCCAACAACTCCTAGCTCAACACTGGCCCCCCGAGCAGGTTCCGGTGGTTGGAAATGTCCAAGTGGCCTCAGGTGTGGTTTGTGTCTCCAAGCCGTAGCTCTGCCAGAGTGAACTTGGAGAAACAGGATTTGAATCACTTGGTTTTACTTGTATTTAAAATTTTAAACAGGGGTGACTGGTTGGCTTAGTAGAGCATGGAACTCTTGATCTCAGGGTTGTAAGTTCGAGCCCCACATTGAAGGGTAGGGATTATTTAAAAATAAATTTTTTTTAAGATCTCATTTATTTATTTGAGAGAGAGAGAGAGCATAAGCAGGGGGTAGGGAGAGGCAGAGAGAGAAGCAGACTCCCCACAAAGCGGGGAGCCCAACGTGGGGCTCGATCCCAGGACCCTGGGATCATGACCTGAGTCGTAGGCAGACGCTTAACTGACTGAGCCACCCAGGTGCCCCCAAAATAAAATCTTTAAAATAATAAAATAAAATTTTAAACAGTGAACCAGAGAGTAAGTTCTGAGGACATAGCAGTTTTGTTAGGAAAGTGCAAATTTTATTTTTTTTTTAAGATTTTATTTATTTATTTGACAGATAGAGATCACAAGCAGGCAGAGAGACAGGCAGAGAGAGAGGGGGAAGCAGGCTCCCTGCTGAGCAGAGAGCTCGATGTGGGGCTCGATCCCAGGACCCTGGGATCATGACCTGAGCTGAAAGCAGAGGCTTTAACCCACTGAGCCACCCAGGTGCCCCAGGAAAAGTGCAAATTTTAGATTAAACAGGAAGTATTTTTACTGAATTTGAACAATTTATTTAAAATGAAGTGTCTTCTTTTTAAATTGTTCCTATTTAATTCTAATGTAATTTTATTCAATACCGGGGCACACCAATATATGGGTATATGTCCCTCTTTCTTAAAAAAAATTGTGTAAAAGTGTGTGTCCATGTTTTCTCTTTTTGTACTATAATGATTATCTGTATCTGTAATTTCATTTCTTTTTGAAATGGTGTGAGCTTATAGATAAAATTTAATAAAAGAAAATTTTGGCTGCCTGCCATTTACCCACTGCTATTCATTTCATGATTATTGAAATGACTGCCAATAATTTTGTCTTATAGAAGACGGATGGTGTTAAGTATTTGTACAGAGATATGCTAGCCATGCCCGGAAACAAACACAGAGGCCACACACAGCTAAATGCCCCAAGCCTCTGATCATGGGGAGGGTAGGTCTCAGTGGACAGCAGTCCTGGTGATGGAAAGGTGGGTCAATGCCCACTGGCCTGTGCCCAGGTTGGGTGCTGTTGGACAAAATGGGGTCTGGAGCAGACCGACAGGGGAGCGCCTCCTACTCAGACCCCAGGGGATCTCTGGAATCTGCAGAACCCCCACTCTCGCCCCATCTCTTCCTCGCTGCACTTCCAAGGTCTACCACGAGGTGCCGCTGTGGCAAAGCGTCTACAGGCCCCTTCCAAGTCTACTGGGCAAAGATTGCGGGGCGCCCTCCCTATGCTGGGCACCGTGCCTGGTCCAGGGAATTCCAGATGAGTAAGGGACGACCTCTTGTCCCCAAATAACACACTGCCTGGTGGGGGAGACTCACAGGGAAGCAGACGGGGACTGGCCGGTGGTTGCACTGTATGCTTCCATGAGTAGGAGAGATCCCTCCAACACCGCAGGAGAGCCAGCGAAACTGAGCCCTGGAGGAAATGTAGGAGCCAGGAGCAGGGGGCTTGTGCTTTGACGGGAGACAGAGGTATGCACAGGCCTGGAAGTGAGCCAGGATGTTGGGGAGTAGTCAGAAGGGGGACTGGCCATGGAGGGTCTTTAGTCCCAGCCTAAACACCTTGGTCTTTCCCATTTGGGACAAAAGGGAGTCACCCAAAGGTCTGGTTAGAAGTACATTTAGAGGGGTGCCTGGGTGGCTCAGTGGGTTAAGCGTCTGCCTTCGGCTCAGGACATGATCTCAGGGTTCTGGGATGGAGCCCCAAGGTCCTGGAATCAAGCCCCGCATCAGGCTCTCTGCTCAGTGGGGAGCCTGCTTCCCCCTCTCTCTGCCTGCCTCTCTGCCTAGTTGTGATCTCTCTCTCTGTCAAATAAATAAACAAAATCTTAAAAAAAAAAAGTACACTTAGAAAAGTACTCTGCTGTCATTGTGTTAAAAAAAAAATGGAGAAGACCCCCCCAATAAAGAATAGGTATACATATACTCATGAATATTCACAGACTAGATCTACAAGATACACCACTATGATGGCCATTAGGGGTGGGGGACACAGGGAGGAGGGAGACTTACATTATGTGCATTTTGTTCTTATTGAATTTGGAGCCACAGAATGAATCACCTTTCTGAAAAAGATAAATAAAAAATTATTAAATTGTAAAATCTTTATAATTAAAAAAAAAAAAACAGAAAGAAACTAAGATGACTCTGGCTGTGTTCTGTAGGATGAGTTGGAGAGACTAGAGGAAGCCCGGCTGGGAGTGAGTGTGAGCAGGGTGCTGGGAGTCTCCAGCCTGGTGACAAGCTCAGTGTTCAGCTTATGAGCTTTTCTGAGACAACTAAGATATAAGGGGCATGAAAAGCAAAAGTTTGGCTTGCAGATTTTTAAAAGAAAACTGCAAAATCCAAATGAACAAATGCTGAATTAGTTGTCTATGGGATAGAACTCATGCTAACCAGCCATCGCCACACAACTCACAGAGTACAATTTTGTTCAATGTGAGCACATGTCAATAGGTTTGATATTGGAAAAGGGATGTCCCAGGGAGCCCTATGGGACCGGCTTCCATTCAACATTTCCAGGACTGAAGCCAGGCACCAGGGAGACTCAGAAATCACACCCAGGGACGCCTGGGTGGCTTAGTTGGTTAAGCGGCTGCCTTCGGCTCAGGTCATGATCCTAGTGTCCTGGGATCGAGTCCCACATCAGGCTCCTTGCTCAGCAGGGAGCCTGCTTCTCCCTCTGCCTCTGCCTGCCACTCTGTCTGCCTGAGCTCTCTCTCTCTAATAAAAAAAAAAAAAAGAAAAGAAAAGAAATCACACCCAGATCTGGAGCAAGTTTCTGGAGCTGCAGATACTCCCAGACACGCTTACACTGAGGTCCCCGCCTGCACCAAGTAAGAAATTTGAGCAGCGGCAGGAGGAGGCAGCTGCCAGCGGTGGGGCTCTTTCAAGGAAGGGATATATGGAGAAATATGGTGGAATATCTACCAAGAAAGGGAACTTCGAGACCATGATGGTCAACCCCCTCCTTGGGCAGAGGAGGAAGCTGAGCCCAGAGAGGGACAGAGACTGCCCCAAAGCCACACAGCCAGTTAGCTGCAGAACTGAGACTCACCCCACCTCTTCTTCCTCCCAGCCCTTGTGGCTTTCACTTGGCCACAAAGGATGTCCTGTAGGTCCCATTCTCAAAGCCAGGAGATGACCTCTAGGGTGTCTCTCAGCCCTCCTCATGCTCTATAAGGATTATTGGCAGGATTCAGAGGCAACTCCAAATCCCAGGTCTGGCAAATGGGTGTATCGTCTGGGGAGAGGGGTGGACGGGAGGTCTTGGTACAGGTCTCTGGATATTTGCCTGACCCAGGAAGGCTCAAGGAACCATTTGTGCTGCAGACCTGTGAGCTGGCCTTCCCCATCGCATAGTTCCCATGTCCCAGCAGGCCTCCTTCACATCAACACATGAAAACCACCCGCTCATCCGGCCTTACAATCCTAATATACACAAAGCAATGGATTTTCAGATTTGATTACATAACAATTAAAAATTACATGAGGCCAAAAAAAAAAGCCTTATTTGAAGTTAAATAAAAAATGACAACTGGGGGTGCCTGGGTGGCTCGGTGGGTTAAAGCCTCTGCCTTCAGCTCAGGTCATGATCCCAGGGTCCTGGGATCCAGCCCCACAGCAGGCTCTCTGCTCAGCAGGGAGCTTGCTTCCTCCTCTCTCTGCCTGCCTCTCGGTCTACTTGTGATCACTGTCAAATAAATAAAATAAAATAAAAATTTTTTAAAAATGACAATTGGCAGAAAACATCAACAACATAAACAAAGGGGGAATAGTATCTATGATATACAGTTACGGCAGATGAATTTTCTAAAAGATGAGTACCCCACAGAAGGCAAGCGTGAAGTGAGAAAGTAGCAAGGAAGGAGTTGTTTTTGGTTTTTTTAAAGATTTTATTTATTTATTTGTCAGAGAGAGGGAGAGAGAGCAAGTGAGCACAGGCAGACAGACCGGCAGGCAGAGGCAGAGGGAGAAGCAGGCTCCCCACTGAGGAAGGAGCCCGATACGGGACTCGATCCCAGGACCCTGGTAACATTACCTGAGCCGAAGGCAGCCGCTTAATCGACTGAGCCACCCAGGCGTCCCAGCAAGGAAGTTTTGTACAACAGGAGGAGCTGGACAAATCAGAGCATCGGTGTTTTAGAAGAAGTCAAGGGAAGGGGGCTTATTCCCTCTCAGGGACCAGCCTACCCTGTCCTGGTCTCCTCTCTTTCTGGCTGAGAAACAGGAGTATTTTCTGTGCCAGTCAGAAACCACACACATGGGGCGCCTGGGTGGCTCAGTGGGTTAAGCCTCTGCCTTCGGCTCAGGTCATGGTCTCAGGGTCCTGGGATCGAGCCCCGCATCGGGCTCTCTGCTCAGCAGGGAGCCTGCTTCCTCCTCTCTCTCTGCCTGCCTCTCTGCCTACTTGTGATCTGTTTGTCAAATAAATAAATAAATAATTTTATAAAAAATAAATAAAATAATCCCAGTTTTGTTCAGGCAGCCACTCCAGTCCACACCAAATAAAGGACTCCTGACTGGACCAGACTAGAGGTTTTCCAGAGGAGCAGCAGGAGCCCTACAAGCGCTGACACTTCTGTGGGACATTTCTGGTTGTCACGGTGATGGGGGCCGAGCAGATATTTGGTGAGCTGGGGTGGGGGCTAGAGCTCCTGACACTTGCAATAACAAAACCTTGGCCTGAATCCCACCAGACTTTCAAATGTTCCACTGAATAGAGACACAGATGCAAAATCTGAGCCTAGAATCTAATTCCACTTTACATATTAACAGAGGAGTTTTTTGTGCAGCTTTTTTTAAAAGATTTTATTCATTTATTTGACAGAGAGAGAGATCACAAGTAGGCAGAGAGGCAGACAGAGAGGGAGGGGGAAGCAGGCTCCCCGCTGAGCAGAGAGCCCAATGCGGGGCTCGATCCCAGGACCCTGAGATCATGACCTGAACCAAAGGCAGAGGCTTAACCCACTGAGCCACCCAGGCGCCCCAGTGGGTTCTATTTTCTACAAATCACATGAGGATAGTAATATTTATTATGGAAAGCAGGCACCAGGCTTGATGGGACTGGGAACCACTGGTCTGGACCAGCTGGTGCCATCTGTCCTAATGATGACTGTCACTCCATGGATTGGCTGGAGCACTTTCCGCTCAACTTCTTCTTTGGCATGAACAAGCAGGCAATCATATGGCTCTTGCGGTTACTGGCAGCCATCCTGTGATCATGAAAGGGGAATGTTCTCAAGGACAAAGCCAATGTGGAAGATGAAGATTGGAGACCTGGGACCTTGGTGATCTCCCTGAGCGTTGATGCTGTGACGTTCAGGGACTCCTTCCTCTGGACCTCCAGCTCTACTGGGAAGGTAGCAGCCTTCCAACCAGCTGTTAGGTACGATAGCATAAAGGGTTTGGGTTAAAATGGCACTGCAGCCGTGGTTTCCTCTTTAGGAAGAGGGAATCCCAGGGACCAAGGATATACTCTCATCTTACTGTTGATACCAACACGGCTGTTGATGTTTCTGACCTTCTAAAGGCCACCAGGAGTCCTGACTTAGAAGGGACAACAGCCATAGGTTTTTCTCCACCTCTGAGAAATATTCTTAGGGCTCAAAGTGGGTCTACTAGAAAAGTCATGAGTCTAGGTCTCCATAAGAACTTGAGATTGACGGGCGCCTGGGTGGTTCAGTGGATTAAGCCTCTACCTTCAGCTCAGGTAATGATCCCAGGGTCCTGGGATCAAGCCCCACATCTAGCTCTCTGCTCCGTGGGGAGCCTGCTTTCTCCTCTCTCTCTCTGCCTGCCTCTCTGCCTACTTGTGATCTCTGTCTGTCAAATAAATAAATAAAATCTTAAAGGAAAAAAAAAGAACTTAAGATTGAGGATCCCTGGGTAAACCAAAATGGACACAGTACAAGCCACATGAAAGCCAACTTGGCAGAATCACGGTCTGTTACACACATCTGGAAGGAACTTGGGAATTATCTGGTCCAGTTCTCTCATGGATCAGTCTGCATAACACTGCCATGCTGCAGTATCATACAACCCCCAAATCTTAGCGGCGTGAAGCAACGTCATTTATTTCTCATTCATGTTTACATGCCCACTGAAGCCTGGTGAGGGGTCTCTGCTCATTGTAATGACTCAGGGATGCAGGCCGAAGGGATCTCCATATGGACCCGTACTTCCATGACCACCAAGAACATGGCCAAGCTTAAACTAACTGTCCCTTAAAGGTGCTCTGGAAAGTGTCACATACCTCTTCCATTCATATTTTATTGGCCAAAACAAGTCTTGTGGCCATGCCTGTGATCACCAGGTATGCAATAAAGGGCTGGGATGTTTAATCCTCCTGTAGGAAGAACCAGTGAAGGGGACGGGGACACTGAATATGGGGGAACAGTATGACATGTCCCACACCTGGTTTGCAGCCTATGGGGCCATCCTGATTCTACCTGGGCTCCCAGAGGAATCTTCCCATGGGAGCAGATCTAACTGTGTATGCGTCCATCCGATGGCCTTCTGGGAGACCCCAACCCTGGCCAGACGAAGTTCAGACTGTCAGCCTGACCATCAAAGCCATGTCCCTGCCCCCTTCTTGGGCCCCTCTCCCTTTATCCCCCATTTTATTCATCTGTCCATAAGCATCCACTGAATGCTGACCACTATGCCAAATTCTGGGCAAGAAAGCATATGAAAGACCATTCCTGTGAGCCCCTATGGGCCAGAACCACCTCTGTTTATACCTAAAGACTCCCAGATCCAGTAGCCTACCCACCAAGGCTTTCATACCTCAAGGGCTTTACCTAAAGCCCTGCCATCCTCCCTCCTCCCACTTCCAGCCTGGATCCTTCCTGACTTCCGCAGGAGGGGCTGTGTTATTCCTGCACACAGCACAATCCCTACCCCCCTCCCCAGCAATGTGTTATTATAGGGCTTGTTCGGTTGCCTGTCTCCCCCAGCAGACTGTGGGCTCCTCAAAGATCATAGTGGGTAACTCTCTCTAGCAAACGGTAACAATCTAAATGTTCAACCATAAAGAATTGTTAAATATGTCACAGGCATTCATATTCTGGAATATTAAAAAATACTAAAAATGATGGAGTAACACTCTTTGAATGAACAAGCCTCCTTTAGAATTATTTTCAACTGCAATACAGCTTATCCATAGCAATAACCCGAGTGTCCACCAAGAGGGTCCTGGTCAAATGCATTAGAGTCCAGAATTGCATAGAATGTAGCTGTTAAAACTAGTGTGGGGAGGGGGTGCCTGGGTGGCTCAGTCGTTGACCGTCTGCCTTTGGCTCAGGTCATGATCCCAGGGTCCTGGGATCGAGCCCTGCATCGAGCCCTGCATCAGGCTCCCTGCTCAGCGGGAAGCCTGCTTTTCCCTCTCCCACTCCCCCTGCTTGTGTTCCCTTTCTCGCTGTGTCTCTCTCTGTCAAATAAATAAATAAAATCTTTTTAAATAAATAAAATCTTGGGGCGCCTGGGTGGCTCCGTCATTGGGCGTCTGCCTTCGGCTCAGGTCATGATCCCGGGGTCCTGGGATCAAGCCCCACATCCGGCTCCCTGCTCAGTGCGGAGCCCCCTTCTCCCTCTCTCACTCCCCCTGCTTGTGTTGCCACTCTCGATGTGTCTCTCTCTGTCAAATAAAATGATAAAGTCTTAAAAAAAATAATCAACTCTGTACATGCTGGTATGGACCCATCTCCAAGATACACTACGAAGTGAGGTGCAAAACAGGGTGTATAATGTACTTTCCTGCACAAAGTCGATCCTGGGGGAAATACGTGTGCTTGTACACAGGTAGAATCTCTCTAAATAGACACAAAGCAAACTGGTATTAGCAGCTGCCTCTGAGTGGGGGAGCCAAGGTTGGGGCCCCACATAGGAGATTTACAGTGCTGTCTACCCTTTGCCCAGATGGAATATTTTTTACAACAGGCTTAGGGAAAAAAAAAAAAAAAAGTCGGGAAGAAATGTAACATCCCAGGAAATCACTCAAGACACTTTATTATCTTTAAGTTATAAATTGAGATTTTAAAATTGTAGGTACAATAGGACCCCTATTTTTGTAAAAAAAAAAAAAAAGTACACTGCATCTCAATGTACAGAAAAATGTTGGGGCACCTGGCTGGCTCCGTTGGTAGAGCACGGAACTCTTGATCTTGGGGTTGTAAGTTCAAGCCCCCACCTTGGGTGCAGAGATTGGGAGGAAGGGGGGAGGGAGGAGCTGCATTATGTACTACTTTAACTTGGTTTCATCTGACATTCTTCTGTTAATAATTCAAACCGTAAGAAAGGGTATAAATGAAAACATATTCCCCTTCCCTCAATTCAGCTGCCTGTAGTTCTTCCCTCTCCAAAATTTGGTAATAGTCTGGGAGTCTGGGGGCAGGACCGCAAGGGGTATTTTCTTTTTGTGCTTTTCTGAAATTTCTAATTTTTCTCAATAAACCTATATTACTGTGGAAATAAGGAAAGTCAATACACTTTTTAAGGGTTCAGAATTAAGAGAGCCCTGAGCCTCCCTCCTTCCTTCCTTCCTTCCTCTTTACAGAAACAGGCTTGGCGCTCCTAGGCCACTGGTCAGCAGCCTGGGGGGCAGAAGCCACATTTCTAAGTTTCAGGAAAGGCCTCTAGTTCCATTCTTTTTTTTTTTTTTTTT
>ML097604.1:0-35688 GCA_003697995.1 Taxidea taxus jeffersonii
CACCCAGATAATATCACTGGTAAATATAATTCCTGTTTGGTTTGTTTTCCAACAGATCATTGAGATGTTACATCTGAGTGTCCTGGCCAGACCCTGGGGCTGATCTTTTTCTGGCTTATTTTATGGTGCCTGCCTGCCTGCTTTCCTCCTGGGCCTGGTCTTTTTTCACCTGAGATTGTAGAGTGTACTGGCTCTGGCTTCTCACTGTGTCCTCAAAGGGCTCTCTGTCTGGAGGATAAGAGATAAAAATTGACATATATTTCCACATTGGTGAAGACAGAGTAGAACCAAAATGTAAAGGATCTTGAGATTCTGCTTCACAACAATCCCACAAAATTGGCATTTTTATCCTATATTTTTAGAAAAGCAAGGCCCAAGACTCAGGTTAAATAACTTGCACCACTTGACACACATTGTAAATGACAGAGCTGGGATCTGAGCCCAGACCCCCTCTGCTCAAATACCAAACTCTTTTTGATCTGCAGCATTGCTTCTTGCTGTGAACTAACTTGCATGGGGTTCTCCATCTAACCACGTGGCTTAGTGCAGGAGGAGAACAGATCCTGGGTCCAGGTGACCCTGGAGTTTTAGACCTCTCCCTCCTATGGTGGCCCTTAAGGACTTTCCTAGGAGACAGCTGAGCCACACCTCCTTTGCAATCCCACAGCAGTTTGCTCACATTGTACTACTGTCACGAAGATGTGTATCAGACTCACCTGGTATCTTATCAGATTCCTCAACAGGTTAGGCCTTGACTTATTCATCTTAGGGTGTTCAGCTCCCAGCATTATGCCCACACACTGTAGGTGCTCAATAATGAATCTAACTGATAACGAACTAACTTGAATTACACCCAGAATGTTCCAGAAGCAGGTGTAATTGTGGCCGATAATTCAAGAATTTGAGGAACTAGCGAAGTTTTAGAGGTTCTCATCCTAGGTTGACCAGCTGTTTGGGGCGCTTTAATTTCTTTGAGCCTTGATTTTCTCATCTATAAATTCTGATCGCAGTGTATTGTCATGAGAATTTAAAGGGGGAAAGAAGTTATATAAAACACCCAGTGCAGTGTCCAGCACACACCGGGTGCTCAACCAAGTGAGCGATCCTTTTCTCCTGCCTCACTCTGGATGTAATTTAGGGGTACCCTTGGAAGGTAGAAGAACTTTAAAATCCTAGTAATTTCCCAGGATTTAGAGGTTCCCTGGGTCTCTGTTATCCTTCAGTTGTAGGGTCAGTAGCCTGAAAGCATTCAGTTATCAGTCTTAATAAACTAATGGATCCCCCCAAATTCTCTACTAACACAAGCAAAGGAATAATTTATTCCATGAACTTGAGAGATGCCAACATGCAAACTGGACAGCTCAGCCTCAACTGTACACTTTGTTTTCCCACTTCATGGCATGATGGATTTTGGCCTGAATCATCTGAATAATTCCCCTTGCCCCCAAGTTTCCTAAAATACATCTTTCATTTTGTGGCTATAGACACTAAACAGAAAAGGATTATTTTAACCTCCTGGTGAAGGGGGGAACAAACAGAAAATCTCAGACAACATCACACAGTTCCTCCAGAGCAAAGCTGAAAGATGGTCTCCAAACTTTCCAGCCTCTCAACACATTTAAAGGAAGTAGTGAGTGCCACTAAAAGCATCTAGGCTTTATATAGAAATAAAAAGCTTTGTAATTGTACATTTCCCCCCTTTTGAGTAAAAAAAACAATGGTGCTAATGTAATAACAAGGTAATCACATGGTAAGAATTTTATGGTGCCTAGCAGAAAGCCCGATGTGGGGCTCGATCCCAGGACCCTGGGATCATGACCCGAGCCGAAGGCAGAGGCTTTAACCCACTGAGCCACCTAGGCGCCCCTATATAAAGATTTTTTTAAGACTCCAAGCTGAGATTTCTGAATTATTTGATGGTCTATTTTCAAGTATGTGTGCTTTGTGGCTATTTGGGGGTCTGTGCCCCAGGGTATGAGGTATCTGAATTTCTGGTGAGTCTATTAAGCATGTAAGGTTTGTGTAATTCCTGGAGGTCCATTTCAAGCCTGTTGGATCCCTGAGTTCTTTGGTGTTCTGTGCCCAGGGTATGAGCTTTCTGAGCTGTTCATGTGTCTGTGTCCAGAGTGAGCTGTGGAGTTGCCTGGATGGATTGGTGCTTGGATAGCTTTCTGAGGTCTTTGGGGGTCTGTGCCCAGGATTTTAGGTCTCTCACCTATTTAGAGGTCTTTGTCTAGGCTCAGAGGTACATAGAGTTTATGTGTTATACTGAACTCTTTGGGAATCTATTTTTTAGGTTGTGAGGTCTGGATATTTAGAGGTCTGTGTATCCTCAGTGTGAAATGGCTCCACTCTAAGAGGGCTGTTGCCCCAGATGTCAGGTCCCTGAGCTGTTCGTGTATGTGTGACCCAAGGCATATTAGTAGGCTTTTTGAGGGTCTGTGCCAGGGTGTGAAGACTCTTTACTGTTTGGGACTTTCTGTTCTGGGTGTGAAGTCTGTGAGCTGCTTGGGGGTGGGGGGGCGGTCTGTGTTCAGTCCCAGATGTGTGGTCTCTGTGTTATCTGTGGATCTGTATCCACAGTCTGGCATCTCTGGGGATCTCCTTCCATATTGTGAAGTCTCTAAGCTGCTTCAGGGTCTTTATCACAAGGTATGAGTTTTAGGAACTGTTTGGGGTTCTGAATCAACTCTGAAGCCTGGGACAGCAAGATAATGGGAGCACATCAGAAAGGTGAGGGGGCTCTCTGCACTTGGCTGAATACCAGACTGGTCAGGGCAGGGAAAGCTTTCTGAGGGCTCTGAGGGTGGAGGTGCTTATGTTGCATTCTTCAGAAGGTGGGATAAAGGAGAAGACCCCAGTAACCAGGCCTCCCCCATTCCTGCAGACATTGTTCCTGACCTGCAGATGTGGAAACCCCTGGGCTTGGGACCTGTCTCACCTTGAGTGACACAACCTTACTATTCTCAGAGAAACAGGTGAGGACTCAGGTAAACTAGGATGCCCTTGCTATGCAGATCCCAGGAGCTGGCTCTGTTGGAGAGGGTCACTCTATGAGTAAAGCTATACCACAGGGAACATGCTGGTCAGAGAAGGTTTATGTGGGTGTCCACATCTGTCCACACCCTTGGCCATGCCTCCTTTTTTATCCATCTCCCATGGCCTGAACAAACCTCCAGGTCTAAAGCTCCAGAGTGGCAGTGCTCTGAGGCTTTTCTCACAGTCTTCATCCTCAAAAGCTTTAAAAGACCCAATGTTGCTTTTGCACTGTTGGACTGTGTGCCTGCTAGGTGAGGAAGAGGGGCCCAAGATCCCAATGATGATAATAGAGCTGAATATCCATACTGCTCCAGGGTCCTGAGAGTGGGTGGAGGGGATGTTCCACCTGGGAGGGTCTAACTTTTAACCCACAATGTCCTCCACTGGTGCCCATGGGCTCCCTTCACCTCTTTATACTGCCTCCTACTCTGCAGCAGTCCCCAAAATGAGGTGGCGGTGGGGCTGGGGTGAGGTCTCACTCCCCACCCACCTTTCCTGGATCTTGGGGCCCACATCTTCTGGGCCTCATTACTCCCATATCTTTAATGGGCAAAAGGCACTTATGTGTCTCACGCATGTCTGTCCTCCTTCCCCACTCAGGCCTAGACCCTGGACTTCTGGGTTAATCCCTAAACCCAAGTAATTTCCAATATGATTAACATTCTTGTTGGTAAAAGACCAGACAAGTCCTCCTCTACTGGGCTATTCTGCGGGAATCCAACCTTCCTCAGCTGGTCCCAAAACACCTGGACCTTACTCCAGGGATGAGGGTAGAATGGACAGGGGTAAACAAAACATGCTTAAGGGGATAGCAAGGGATGATGTGGGGTATTATACATTTTATTTGGGGTAATATTGAAAAGACTCTCAAATGAGGTGATGTGAACAGAGCCTTGAAAAATGAGCCAAGTGCTGGGCTGTGTAATGGGTGGACTAGACATGGCTAGCCAGTGCAAAGGCTCTGAAACTTGACTCCCCTGGGGCAGGAACACTTGGTTCGATTTTTGGACCTCAGGCTTAAGTCCCACGGAAGGGGCTCTGAACCATATGCCAGGATGAAGTTCTAAGGCCAGCAACTGGAAACTGGGCCTTTGTTTCCTACAAAATATTCAGGGTTTGCAGTAATCCATTTCTGGATGTTGGGATGGGTAAACAGGAAGGGACAGTCTAGAGTGCGTGAGAGTTGATGTGGATAGAAGACTCCTTTGAGTGATTGGGAAAGGAGCTTTGGATGGAGCATTTCACTAATATAACATAGCCCGGGGGATACAAGGATGGAATGGTCTATTGTTGGGTGAGGCTGT
The DNA here is from genome assembly GCA_003697995.1 of Taxidea taxus jeffersonii. NCBI lineage: Eukaryota > Metazoa > Chordata > Mammalia > Carnivora > Mustelidae > Taxidea > Taxidea taxus. Next base: position 4,344 of record ML097604.1, read on the forward strand.
GCTAGACCCGTAAACTGTAGTTCAGGGAGGAGAGGAATCAACACCACTCCTGGTGGAGACAGGATTCCGACAATCCTATCCTCCTGGATTTTTTTTTAAAAATTGCGTTATGTTAGTCACCATACAATACATCATTATCCTGCTGGCTTCTACTTGGGCTCTAAGCAGACACCCACTTTCCAGTTTTGACATTCACCTGTTCTGTGACCTCTATCATTGTTCTTAGTCTACCTCTTCATCTTCTTGTCCACTTTGAATCGGCCTTGAGAGTGAATATCCAGGGCAGACACTGGCTCTGGGATGAGGGGAACAGAAATCAAGGATGTTCCTGGGCTCTGATTGGTCCTAGAGAATTTTCATGCCCCAGCTCTGCCCAGTTACATAAGATTTCCAGAAGTCCTCATAAGTCTTGCTTCCTCCCTCAGATGCTGTGCTGTCATTGGCTATTGTTCTTCACAGGCATCTCAGTAGCTGGGCTGGTGTTCATGACTTTGGCGGCAGGGATTTGGTGCTGGAGTGTGCGTACATTTTGGACTTATCTCTGACTCCTCCCTACCCCTTACCCCTGGAGGGATCAGCCAACTCACTCAACTGTAGACATGCCCTAGTGATTGGGGCTGACCTTATGTGAGCTTCTACAGTCATATGTTCCCCCAGTCACCCCTAAACTCAGTCACAGGACTAGAAGGCATTTCTTCCTCCAGTTAGTCATCCCTGAAGTGCATGCAGGCACTTAACCATTGTCTTTACTTGAAACAAAAATTGGATTTGGATTTTAGGTGAACTTCATAGAGGTTATTTCATTAAACAGGAATCTTGCCCTGGTGGAAGAAGCAGAACAGGTAGTGCAGGGTTCCTAACCTCAGGGCAAGAGCCAGGAGGGCTCAGCTTGCAACAGCTGGGTGGGATGTGAGTGAGAGATGTGAGAATGTGAGGGAGAGGGCAAGAGGGATGAGAAGGTAAGAGGGAGGGAGGAAGAAACAAAAGCAAAAAGGAGAAGTCAAGAGACATCAGAATAAAAGTTCACACTTATGGATGCTTAATATGGGCCAGACATTGCTTTTAGTAATGCACAGCAAAACTCTAGAAGGAAATGAAGAGGATCAGGGTAACCCACCTCCAAATATGTAACTTTGGCCGAAGAATTACTTTGAGCTGAAATACTTGTAATTCCTGAAATCTTTTATCTGCTTAAAAGCAGAGACTTTCTAAAGGATTCAAAAGAACTGAATTATCATAAATACTCTCCCTGGAAGAAACTTTTATCTTCTCTTCTGAAGATAAGTAGGTACTACATCCAAACAGACATTGTCCTAAAGACTCTTAGGTGAAAATGAATAAAGGAATCTTAATTCAAAATGGAGTTGGGAAGCAATTAAGGGAGGGTCCCACTCAAGTATGACTTGTTGTAGCTTACTTTATGTATCCCAGCAGGAAGAAGGAAGATTTTCTCCTTGCCCAGCAAAAACCCAGCCAATGAGAAACTACCACAACTCAGCCAGTGAGAAGCTGCTACCACCTCAAACTCTCACTCTCCTCCAATGAACTTTCATTCAAAATAACCTTTCCCAACTCCCTCCTTTCTTCCATAAAAAGCAAGCTCCTCTCCTTCGTTCTTGGACCTGCCTATGGTTCATCATGGTTTGCATGCCCTGAATTGCAATTTCTCTGCTATTCCTGAAAAAAAGTCATTTTTGCTGGTTAAATCACTGGCTATTTTATTTTTAAGGCTTACAACTAAATCTCCCATATATTCAACCAAGGGCCCATTTAACTTTCCAAAAAGGCATTTGCTTTTCCCTAAGTACCTTTTCTCCACTTCCTTTTCCCTTACTAGATTAAGTATATAGACTCCAAATTCTAGCCACCTCTTTGAGCTCCCAAGTATATAGGATGCATGTGTTAATAACTTCTGTTTCTTTTTCTCTCGTTAATCTGCCTTTTATCAGTCTGATTTGCAGGAACCAAGGCAAAGAACCTAAGAGGGTAGAGAGAGAGAAAATTTTTCTTCCTCTTACAGAAACTATATGATACATTAGGTGGTATTCTTGAGTGTGTGACATTCTGGGTAATTTTCCACTAAGTAATTTTTCCTTGCTTTACTATTTACTTGCATTTTCCTAGTTTACATTAATCATTTTTAATTTTTTTAGAGATTTTTATTTATTTATTTGACAGAGAGAGATCACAAGTAGGCAGAGAGGCAGGCAGGGGGTGGGGGAAGCAGGCTCCCAGCTGAGCAGAGAGCCCAATGCTGCGCTCGATCCCAGGACCCCGAGATCATGACCTGAGCTGAAGATAGAGGCTTAACCCACTGAGCCACCCAGGCGGCCCTCATTTTTTGTTTTGTTTATAATTTTATTTATTTTTAAATTTTGTACACAGCATAGTTATACTGAGTTTAGCATAAGTCTATTCCCACAGGCTTCCACACATAAGTTTACAAACACTTATATCTTAATGAATGAAGATGTAACTTGAAAGATGCATTATACACAGGGTAATTTCAAGGCTTCAGCACAGGGCTATCCACATATGCTTCCACACTACCATTTACAAACACTTATCTAAAAGAAGGAAGATGCTTCTTGACTTTTTAGACATAGTGTAATTTCAATGAATTAAGCATATGGCTAATCCCATATGCTTCTACCATTTTGTTTACAATTAAAAAATGATTTTTCTAAAGGATCCTTTTCCTAGCTCTCTAACAATTCCAGGGTAGTAAATGTTTTGATAACTTTGCCAGGTTAGAGATCAGTGAGTGAGTAGTAGTATTTATAGCAAAAGGAAGATCTGAGATGCAGTACTGACTGCTGGAATGGGGAAGGACTGTAGAGGCGATAGAAGGTCATCAAGAGTCTGTAAGTGTTCTGGAAAATGCCAAGGCAATACAGGCAAAACACAGGTCCCTAAGAAGAGACTGTGCATTGTCAAGATAAGTTTCTTTATTAAGGCTTCCTAAACAGTCCCCCAGTTTTGGTTCCAGTGGCTTGTTTGATTAGGTCACAGTATGCACAGAGAGCACTATTTGTGAGCAATGCCAGGATCCTGGGTTTAAGCCTCATCTGCAGCACTTTTTACTTTCTGAGCAATTCTGAGGATGGGATCACTTGGATCACTTTTCTTGCTTTCTGGAAGGTTGTAGATAGACAAAGGAAAAAAATTGGAAATCAATACGTAGTGAAATAATTAGACCCAACTTCTCCCCCAACAATACCTGTGAAGCCATAAGTAGAAAGTGAAGAATACCAGTTGTTGTTGCAGTGAGTTATGAATTACAGGTTTTATGTTGATCACTCTAAAAAGAAACATGGAAGTGAAAGCAAATTATTAAGGAGAAAATATACTAGAAGAGAGTTAGAAGACTAGAATTACTATTTTGTTACCAGAGTCACTAAGCTATTTTTGTTAGTTACTAGAGTTACTAGACTAATTTGCCAAAGGGAGACAAAGTGACAGATGCTTTGGACTAAGTGGATATAGTAAACATGGAAGGAATTGGGCACATTAGGCAGGTATTTGGGAAGTAAAATGGACTGCACTCAGCAAGAATTTGGACTTGGGGTGAAGATGAGGAAAGTGGAAAATGTTGAAAGCAGGTTTCTGTGTTGGGAAATAAAATGGGTGAGGTGCTATTGACTGATAGGGATAATATGAGAAGAGGATTATTTTGTAAGGAATTACAAAGTAGAAATTTTTTCTCAAAAGGCTCATGGTCTAAAAAGAAATCAGAATAAGGGATTTTTCTCATGATCTATAGTTACATGTCCATATGAGTTGGAGACCCTATTCCTCTAAGCTCCTTTTATCCCTAATCTCATACACCCTTGCAATGCCAATATTGTTTTCAGTATATGTCTTTCCTTTAGAAATATGTACACAGAAAATACATGAATATGTCCAGTGGAGAAGCTTCAAATGATATCTAAATATATGGACTACATTAGGCTATAATCATCTACCCTATTCTTTCCCATCTCACAGGTGACGAGTGGGATCAGTTAAAGGTGTTTTATTCCAGACATTTTTCTCTGTGCTCACATATCACACATGCACACAACACAGACACACACGCACACATATAAGGTCCCACTATGAGCATTACCCACTTGCACCGCATTAATAATATGTCACGGAGAAATCCTGGCCAGTACAGATAAATCTCCCTCATCTGTCCTGCAGCTCACCTGTGCTCCATGGTATAACATGAACACTCATCACTCATTTGTCTTCCCATGTATGCTGTTGACTATTAATAGACATTTAATGTTTTTACAATTTGTTTTCTCCTTCTGTCTTGTGCACATAGCTCTCTCTCTCTCTCTTTCTCTTTCTCTGTGTGTGTGTGTGTGTGTGTGTGTGTGTGTGTGTATGTGATTATACATTCTTATAGGTACGATTGCTTGGTCACAGAGTTTGGTCATTCAGCAAATCCTTATGAAGCATCCACTATGTGGCTAGGAATTATTCTAGGAGTTGGGGAAACTTTAGTGAACAACACAGACAAATACCTCTAAGGGTGGAGTGACCATTTTTAAACATTTTGATGCATACTCTAACACTGTTGTCTCTCACAGGGAAGTTAATACCTGTTTACTGCTGTCCTAAATACCACTCCTGGTTTGGGGTTTCAGCAGCTGACCAAAAATATTCAAATAATCCAAGAGAAGGCAGGAAAGAAGGAAGAGAAAAGATAAACAAGGGGAAAATCCCCAAATAAAACAAATCCAGAGGGGACAAACAGAACGACCTCTCTTCCCAATAACCTGATATCCCTGAACACAATCCTGTCACACTTATTACATTAAGTGTTAATGTTATAAACAGTGAAATATAGAGAGGCACAGAGTAGATAAAAAGCAAGGCCCTAGTAAATGCTACACACAAGAAACACATACTTTAAATATAAAGATATGAAGAGTTTGAAAGTAAATGAATGGAAAAAGTTATATTATACAAACCAAAAAACATAATAAGGATGGAGTGGATATTATAAACCAGATAAAGCATTCTTGAAGACAGTAAAAGGAAAATGTCATAATGATGAAGGGATAGTTCCTTAGAAAGATATAACAACTATAAATATGTACATACCTAATAATAGAACCTCAATATACATGAAGCAGAAGTTGACAGAGTCATAGCAGGAAATTTGAACACCCTTTTACATGGGGCTATAGACATTATAATTATAGACATTAAAATGGCAATAAGAAAACAAAATGAATAACTTTCTGCCAACATATTTGACAGTGAAGCCAGGGTAGGTAGAAAGAGAAGCCTGTGATGCAGGCCTAAGTACAAGCCATGGCTGACCCCTTAGGAAACTCTTTTTTTTTAAAAAAGATTTTATTTATTTATTTGATAGACAGAGATCACACAAGTAGGCAGAGAGGCAGGCAGAGAGGGGAGGGGAGAAGCAGGCTCCCTGCCGAGCAGAGAGCCCCATGCGGGACTCGACCCCAGGACGCTGGGATCATGACCCGAGCCGAAGGCAGCGGCTTAACCCACTGAGCCACCCAGGCATCCCAGGAAACTCTTTTTTTAAAAAAAATTTATTTATTTGACAGAGAGAGACATAGTGAGAGAGGGAACACAAGCAGTGGGAGTGGGAGAGGGAGAAGCAACAAGTCTGATGCGGGGTTGCATCGCAGGACCCTGGGATCATAACCTGAGCCTAAGGCAGACACTCAACGACTAAACCACCCAGATCCCCCCACCCCCCGTCTTGGGAAACTCTTGAATGTCCTGTCAGAATTATCCCAGGTTAGGGCTAGATGGTCGTGCCTTTATATTCCCCTATTGACCAGTCATTAAATGTAGGCCACCCAAGGAAGGAGTGCGACCTTGAGTGAGGCAGCTCTCTGCAGCTGAGACAATCCCTGAAGGGGCTGACAGCTGTCTGATGATGACAGCCCTAGAACATGAAGGAGTAGGCCCTTCTTGAAGGGGGGTCCGTGTGGTGCATCACAGGTCCCTTTATGAAAGCTTTTTTTCAAAATCAGATCAACACTGTATATAACATGACAGAATGGATTCAGGTGAAGAGAATTAAAGGCATGAATATTTATTAGAATAATGGATGAATAAATAACAGCATTAATATCTACCACCCACTGTGGGTCAGGCACTGTGGAAAGAACCAAAAACATTGAAAGAAGAAATAGTCTCCGTCCCTGCTTTCAGTGGAAGGAGGCACAGCAGACAGCGTGAAATGAAATCTCACATAAAATACGTGTTATTATAATGCCACAGGAGTGAGGAAGGGTGAACCATCTACTGTGCCTTTTGCAGGGGTGGGAGGTGTATGTGTGTGAATGGGCTGGATTTCCAGAAAGGTTTTAGGTAACATTTTAGCATCTATAAGACCAAGAAAGTTTTGTACAGGATGTGGTATTTGAGGCGTACTTTAAACATAGTCCTGATATTTTAATGTGGACTTAGAGTACAATTTGGCTTAGAAAAATATAATATACACAAAGAGTTCTTCTTCTAAAACAACGGCTAATGGAAGACTCTGTTACTATAAACAATATATTTTTCCTGGAAATGTTTTTCCTGCCAATTATGTGCTGCATTTTAAAAACAACCATTATATCTTCAGGACATTTTTCCCCTCAGAAAATATAATGGAAATCTATAACAAACAAGGTTTATTTAGGACATCTGAATTTACAGACACTATTTTGGAAATGTGCTTATGATGTTAAAAAATAATTTCCAACCACCCTTTGGCTATAGGAAATGGTACTTTGTTCAGTTACCTCAGATTCAAATCTTGGAACACAGGTCCCAAAGAATTCAAGACCTCACATCCCCCAAACTTCACACTCATAGGACCATAAAGATTTCAGAGACTTCAAACCCTGAAGATCAATAACCAAATACAACATACAAATCTTGGAGCACTGACCCTCTCAAGTTCAGAGACCTCACACCCTGCACTTAGATGCCAAAAAACAAAACAAAACCAAAAAACTTGGAAGCAAACTTGGGAAACAAGCCCTTAACAAGATCAGACTCCTCCATCCTTGAAAAGACACCCCAAACACCTCAGACTCCAACTTTGGAACACATGCCACGAGAATATTCTATGTCACTACAATCCGGACACACCTCTGAATATTGGTGATTCAATATCTGGTACTCAGACCTTCAATGAATGCATAGACCTCATACCCGGTACACATCTTACAAATACCTGAGACTTCAACCTTGACAGAAACCCTCAACAAGCTCAATAAACTTACTCCTTAAAAAAATCCATATAAGTTGTATAAACATTAGAATAAGGCCCTATAAGACTTGTGAATATTATGCCCAGAAAACGACATGGAAGTCCTCACATCTTGGAACAGAGAGAGGCCTTAAAGATTTCACAGAACTAAAACTCTAAACACCAATGTGCAAATACATCATATTCATTATCATAGACCCTCAAAGACTTCAAACCCTTACTCTCAAAATATAGATGCACAAATACCTCAAAATCAATCCTAAAAAAAAAACATCTTCAAAGAGTCAGATACCTCAGGCACCACCTGGACATGCACCACCAAACACTTAAGACCTTGACCTGCCAACATAGACCCTCAAAGGTCCGAATCCTCACATGCTGAATATAGACTCCAGAAGCTCAGATTCAAAATTCATATCGAAGACTCAGCAATTTCAGAGTCCTCATACTCCAGCCACAAATCCCTGAATTCACAAACACAGATACCCTGCAACATCAGATGGAAACCTGGGAACTCAGTTCATCAAAATGTTTCAGAACCCAGGCCTCACAGCCCTATAAAACACAATCAAAACTTTCGCACCAACATCCTTACAGTGTGGAGCAACCTCACACTCAGATCACAGACCCAAAATACTTCGGATCAAGCTCTGGAGCACAGACAGTTAATAAATTCAGATACCTCTTATGCCTTGATCACAGACTCCCAGAGCCCCTGATTCAAACCTTGGCACAGACCCTCAAAGACTTCAGAGTCCTTATTCCATGAACATAGACCTTAAAATACCTCAGATTTAAACCTCTGAACATAGATTTTTTTTAAAGATTTTTATTTATTTATTTGACAGGGAGAGACACAGCGAGAGAGGGAACACAAGCAGGGGGAGCTGCAGAGAGAGAGGGAGAAGCAGGCTTCCCACCAAGCAGGGACCACAATGCAGGGCTTGATCTCAGGACCTTGGGATCATGACCCAAGCTGAAGGCAGATGCTTAACGACTGAGCCACCCAGGCGCCCCTGAACATAGATTCTTAAAGAGTTCAGAAACTTCAGTTCCTGAACAGGGATTCTAAACAACTCAGACAAAAAACTTGGAACCTAGGACTTGAAACATTTCAAGAACCTTATTCTTTGAACACAGGGCAAAAATACCTCTGAAACTTGGGATCCAAGCTTAAGGTTTCTTGATCACAAACCCCCAATTACCTCATATTTAAACCTTACACTGCAGACCCCAGAAAATTTCAGAAGGCCTCATACCCTGAACACAAACCAGCAGGTACTTCAGACTCAAACCTTTGGACTGGCCCTGAAAATTTTCAGAGAACATGAGGACAAACCTCTAAATATCTGACTCAAAACATGGAATATATGCCCTTAGAGATATCAGAAACTTCATACCTTAAATGCAGACTTCTAAACACCTCAGGCAAAAAACTTGGAACAAAAACCTTCAAAGAACTCATGGACCTCACTTCCTGAACACAGACCCCCAAATACCTCAGACTGAAATGTTGGACTTAGACATTCTAGAAGTTTAAAGACCATACAACCTGAAAGAATATAAGTCTCTTAATTCCTAAGACTAAACCCTCAGAACAGAAGCTGGAAATCTCAGAGGCTTCAAACTCTGAATACAGACCTATAAATAACTCAGGCTGAATCTTTGGGACACAGATCCTTGGAAAGTACAGAGACCTCATGCTATGAATGCAGACCTCCAGATACATGAAACTTAAGCCTTTGGAAACGGACTCCCATTGGTTTTAGAGACCTCTCACCCTGACCAGAGACTCCCCAAACACCTCAGACTCAAACATTAAAAGATATCAAAAGGTATGAGAGGCCTCACACTCATCACAGACCCACAATGACCTTAGGTTCAAACCTTACAACACAGATTTTCAAAGACTTCAGAGACCTCACACTGTGACCACAGACCACCAAATACTTTACCGTCAAAACCTTGAGCTGTAGACCTTAAAGAATTCAGAGAAGTCATATTCTGAATACAGACTTCCAAACCCCTCAGAATCAAACTTTACCACAGAGACTTTCAAAATTTCAGAGACCTCATACCCTGACTACAGACCCCCCTCCCCAAATAACTCCAGCCAAATCCTTGGGACACAGGGCCTCTAAAATTTCAGACTTCATACTCTGAAAACAGACCCCAAATACCTCATATTCAAAACTTGGGAAAGAGATCCTCTAAAAGTTCAACACATGCTGAACACAGACCTCTGAATACACACATACCTCCCACCTCTAGCCAACCTTGAAGCACAGTCCGAAAAACAGTTGAGGGACCTCACACCTAGTACACAGACTTCTAGTTACTTCACATTTAAATGTTGGAACAGACCCTGAAGGAATTCAGTAAATGAGAGCACAGAATCCTATGTCAGGCTCAAACTTTCAAACATATACCCTCAAGAGGTGAGAACTTTCAAACACATAACTTACAACTTAAATGCAGACATTTAAATAACTCAGAAAAATTTTTCAAAACATACCCACAGAGAATTTAAGGACTTCACTCCTTGAACTAAGACCTCAAATACCTTAGACCCAAACTTGGGACACGGACTCTAAAATTTCAGACTTCATGCCTTGAATACAGACCCTCAAGGTATTCACCCTGAGCACTCACTCTGTATTAATCAGGCTAAACCTTGGGACACATCTCAAAGAATTCAAAGATCTTGCACTGTGAACACAGACACGCAAATCTCTCTGACTCAGACTTTGAGCCACAGACTCTCAAAGAGTTCAGAAACCTGAGACTCTGGGGGCACCTGGGTGGCTCAGTTGGTTGTCTACCTTTAGCTCAGGTCATGATCCCAGGGTCTTGGGATCCAGCCCAGTGTTGGGCTCCCTGCTCTGCAAAAACCCTGCTTCTCCCTTTCCCTTTGCCTGCCACTCCCCCTGCTTGTGTTTTTTTTTTCTCTCTCTCTGTTGAATAAATAAACAAAATCTTAAAAAAAAAAAAAAGATATCCAAGACTCTGACTGTAGTCCCACAATTATGCCAGATTCAAACCTTGGGGCAAACCTCTAAAGACTTCAGAGAATTCAACCTGGAGCACAGACCCCCTGAATATCTCAGATTTAAATTGTGAAACCTGGCCCCTCAGAGATTACAGAGACATTGCTCTTGAAAAAAGACTTCCAAATACTTAAGATAAAAAACTGGGAAACAAACTCTCAAAATTCCAAGGCCCCACATCTTGCTTACAGACTCAGAGGCAAATTTGGAACAGAGATCCTCTAAAATTTCAGAGAACTCACACCTTGATCAAAAAGCTCAAGTACCTCAGATTTAACTTACAACACAGACATTCAGAATTTTAGAGATGTCATACATTGAACTCTGACCCACATAATTCAGTTTCAAACCTTGGGATACAGACTTCAAAGAGTTCAGAGATTTTATACCCTGAACATGAACTCCAAATACCTTACACAAAAATCTTGGAGCATAGCCACTCAAAGTGTTCAAGGGCCATACTCAAAGATTTGAGAAACCTCATACCCCACACAAATAAAGTATTCAGAAGCCTCCCGCTCTCCACAACGATACCACATAACTCAGATTCAAACCTAGGGATCCAGAAATGGTAAATATCTGGGTAAATATAATAGATGATTCTTTTCCTCCTTGGTTCTTTTTAAAAAAAAAATATTTAGTTTTGAGAGAGAGAGAGAGTGAGCACAAGTGGAGGGAGGAGCAGAGGGAGAAGCAGACTCCTGGCTGAGTAGGGAGCCCAATGCAGGACTTGATCCTAGGATGCTGGGATCATGACCTGAGCCAAAAGTGGAGGCTTAACCAACTGAGCCACCCAGGTGCCCTCTCCTCGGTTCTTTAAAGTATGTTTGAGACTTAAAAGTAAAATTTATAACATTGTTTGGCCTTTTTTCACAATGGGTTTGCCACCAAAACACAATTGTCATGAAAACCCCTACTAAATCTAAACCAAAATGGAAAGGAAAAGACTTGTATCAACATCATTGTTGTTGGACACATAGATTCAGGCAAGTCTACCACAAATAGCCATCTGATCTACAGATGTGGTGGTATCAACAAAAGAACTATCAAAAAATTGGAGAAGGAAGCTGCTGAGATGGGAAAGGGCTGAAGGGCCAAAGTAATTCCATTTTGAGGCAGTAGCCATTTTGTTGTTTACATTAAACTGTGAGTGTCCAGTCTGCTTATCAAGGCCCAAACTGCTCTGGCCGCTCCCTGCAACTTTAACCGCCCTGGCCCACCCTGGTAATCAGTAGAGCAACAGCAACCACAACTTTCCCGCTCTGGTACAAACAACTTTCAAAAATATCCCCTGGACAAAGTAGCCAATCCCCCGTTGTTAACCGCCAGTTCTGCTTCTGTACTCCCTGCTTGCTAAAGCGCGCGCTCCCTGAGACCAATCAGGTTATGCCAAATACCCTTTTCAAATGTCAACCGATCAGTCCCACTCTACTTTGTTTGTACATGCCTATAAAAACCTTGCATTTACTCACCTCGGGGCTTCTCAGCGTCACCGCTTGCGAGTGCGCAGAGGACCGGGTTCAAACCTGCAATAGACGACCCTTGCCGCTTGGCTTTGACTCACGTCTCTGGTGGCCTCTTTGGGGAATTCTCGCGACTTTGAGCATTACAGGGCTCCTTCAAGTATGCCTGGGTCTTTGATAAACTGAGAGTTGAACATGAACATGATATCATCATTGAGATCTACTGGTGGAAATTCGAAACCAGCAAGTATTATGTGACTATCATTGATGCCTCAGGACACAGAGACTTTATAAAAAACAAGATCACAGGCATATCTCAGGCTGACTGTGCTGTCCTGATTGTTGCTGCTGGTGTTGGTGAATTTGAAGCAGGCATCTCCAAGAGTGAGCAGACTCGTGAGCATGCCCTTCGGGCTCACACACTGGGTGTGAAACAACTCATTATTGGTGTTAACAAAAGTTGTTCCACTGAGCCACCTTATAGCTAGAAGAGATATGAGGAAATCATTAAGCAAGTCACCACCTACATTAAGAAAGTTGTTACAACCCCAACACAGTAGCATTTGTGCCAATTTCTGGTTGGAATGTTGACAACATGCTGGAGCCCAGTGCTAACATGCCTTGGTTTAAGGGATGGAAAGCCCTTGTGAAGATGGGAATGCCAGTGGAACCACACTGCTTGAAGCTCTGGATTGTATTCTACCACCAACTTGTCTAACTGGCAAGCCCTTGCGTCTGCTTCTCGAGGACGTCTACAAAATTGGTGGTATTGGTGCTGTCCCTGTGGGCGGAGTGGAGACTGGTGTTCTTAAACCTGGCATGGTGGTCACCTTTGCTCCAGTTAATGTTACAACTGAATTAAAGTCTGTTGAGAAGCACCATGAAGCTTTGAGTGAGGCTCTTTCTGGGGACAATGTGGACTTCAATGTCATGAATATATCTGTCAACAATGTTCATTGTGGCAATGTAGTTGGTGACAGAAAAAAATGACCCACCAATGGAAGCAGCTGGCTTTATGGCTCAGGTGATTATCCTGAATCATCCTGGCTGAATCAGTCCTGGATATGCACCTGTGCTGGACTGTCACACAACTCATATTGCTTGCAAGTTTGCTGAGCTGAAGGAGAAGATAGATCATCATTCTGAAAAAAGCTAGAAAATGGTCCTAAGTTCTTCAAATCTAGTGATCCTGTCATCATTGATATGTTCTTGGCAAGCCTGTGTATGTTGAGAGCTTCTCTGACTATCCTCCTCTGGATCATTTTGCTGTTCATAACATGAGACTGATGGTTGCTATGGGTGTCATCAAAGCAGTGGACAAGAAGGCAGTTGGAGATGGCATGGTCACCAAGTCTGCCCAGAAAGCTCAGAAGACTAAATGAATATTATCCCCAATACCTGCCACCCCAGTCTTAATCAGTGGTGGAAGAATGGTGTCAGAACTTTTTGTATTAACTGGCCACTTAAGTTTAATAGTAAGACTGGTCAATGATAACAATGCATTGTAAAATATCCAGAAGGAAAAGAGAATGCTTTGTAGACCATCTGGGGTTTTTTTGTGTCTGTGTGTGGGGCATTTAAATCATTAGTTTTTAAACTCAGTACATTTTAATGGAGACAGCTTGACCAAAAATCTGTCACAGAATTTTGAGACCCATTAAAACAAAAGTTTAATGAGAAAAAAATTATAACATTGTCTGTAGGTTTCAACATATGTAAATGTAACCAATCAGACAACTATAGCCTAAGGAGGAAATGGTAAAAAGGCCCATAAGGTGGCAACGTTTCTTCATTTGAATGAAATGAGAAAATACTGATTCTAAGTGGAATATGAACAGTTAAATATGTACTTTGTAATTCCTACTATAAAACCATATACAAGGGACGCCTGGGTGGCTCAGTTGGTTAAGCGGCTGCCTTCGGCTCAGGTCATGATCCCAGCGTCCTGGGATCGAGTCCCACATCGGGCTCCTTGCTCGGCAGGGAGCCTGCTTCTCCCTCTGCCTCTGCCTGCCTCTCTGTCTGCCTGTGTTCTCTCTCTCTCTCTCTAATTAAAAAAAAAAAAAAACCATATACAAAGATATAGTCAAACTTAAAACAGATATATGGAAATGGAATACTGAAAAGTTTTAAATAACCCAAAACAAGGCAGTAAAGGTAAAACAGGAATGAAAAACTGAAGGAAAAAAAAAACAGAAAATAATAACATGGTAGGTCTAAATCCAAACATCAATAATCCATGAAATTTAAATGGCCTAACTACATCAATTAAAGGACAAAGACTATCAAAATGAAAAACCATGACCTAACTATTTATAAATGTAACAATACAGGTTGCATGAAAACAAAAGGATGGCTGGTTTCCATGTAGAGATATACAGAAGTGGAAAGAGCATCACTTCCATCCTCACAAGAAAAAAGCTGTACAAACTGCAACTTAAATAATTTTCTTGAAACCATCATAGAAATGAGTTTTCTGGGGGAAACAACTAACTTAAAATCTAAAAAGACAGGCACCTATAGGAAGACATAGCACGTGGACATTTGATTATCTGGGACAGATGCCTTCAAATGTCAGATAAACCAGTAAGAAAACCCTTAACAAATTGCTAAAGGCCGAGTGTGTACTAGTGTGAGAGTGTAAAGGGTCCTAGGAGTTGCAGACCTGGGAGTTTCACACCTGCTTGTACCCTTTTCCTCTAGAACACCACCAGGCACTGCCAGGGATGTTGAGGAGAATCCTGAGAAGACTGAGGAAATGGGACAGGAGGCACTGCTGAAAATATACAAACCAATCTTGTCAATCTCCCACACAAAACAAAAGCTTTAATCTGTATGCTGAAAACTATCAAAATATGTTGCCTAAGGTCACTGGTAAAAACCCACTTCAGTTGGGAGAAAAATATGGAAATGGCCATTGAAACTCTTGCCTACCCATTCTCGCTATCTCTCCTAGGTTAGCAAAAGCCTTCATCTGTGGGGCCAAGGACATCAAAGCTGGAACCTAAGTGCAGAGGTGGAAACCTACTGCAGCTGGGAGAGGGGAAGGCTAGGAATGGGAGTGGGGAGTGAGGAATAATCTCTATCCTAGGAGTAATAAGTGCGAGGCTAATCACTCCATCTGGCAGAGTGGCAGAAACTCCTGTGAAGGCCACATAACCCTGAGACCCAGGTCCACAGTGCCTGCCTAATACTGAGACTTAGTAAGAACGTCAGGAAACCTACTCCCTCACTTCCCACCCAGCAACAAGCCTCAGGGAAAAAATAAGCATGAAATACAGCTAAGAAAGCTCTAACAGACAAACCTTTTCTAGGGAACAACACAATGGAAAGACCCAAATCCAAGTGCGGAGATCAAAACAAGGCACGAGCGGAAGGACTTGAAGGCTCTTGGTGCACTGAGGGTAACAATAAACTTAGTACAACTCCTTACTAAGTTAATACTATCTTAGCAGAAATACCCACACTAAAATCGTAAAGGAGGGACCCCTGGGTGGCTCAGCTGGTTAAGCGGCTGCCTTCGGCTCAGGTCATGATCCCAGTGTCCTGGGATCCAGTCCCACATTGGGCTCCTTGCTCGGCAGGGAGCCTGCTTCTCCCTCTGCCTCTGCCTACCACTCTGTCTGCCTGTGCTCTCTCTCTCTCTCTAACAAATAAAAAAAATAAAATCCTAGGAGGAGTAACTGTATGCTCTTCTCCAAACATGCACAATATTTACTTTAGTATCTAACTGTCCTATACAACATGTCAAATTTTCAACATAAAATTCTTTTGCATACAAAAAGCCAAGAAACACACAGTCTGGAGGCAAAGCCAAACTTGGATATGACACAGATGATGAAAGTATCAGAGAATTTAAAATAATTGTGATTAATATGTTAAGGGTTCTAATGGAAATGGGAATAAGAGAGGAAGTGTTCTCTGGTGTCTCAATTAAGCCTTATTCTTAGGCAAGCACTGTGGGTGTGTGTCTGGGGGGAGTGCCTTCACAATATTCCTGTCCCTTCCTCTGTGGGTAGAGCTTGTTTTCCCTGTTCACTTCTCCCAGCAGCATGAGTATACCCACCTCCCACTTTGATGCCCCAGCTCCCGAAGATGGAAGTTTTTGTTACTTAGAGAAGATAGGAAATTAGGTCTGGGCCAAGTTTCCTTGATGACCTGCATTACCTTCCCCTAGTTGTAGTGCAATTTTATCAGTGCCTACAGATTAAGCGTTTTCATTCTGTAAGGGAGATCAGGAAAATGGGTCTGGGAGGATTTGGGCCATGGCTGTTCTCTTCTTGCTAGCACCACAGGAAACATTTCTGGATTCTCTGTGTGAGCCTAGTGGTATTCCTGGAGGAAAAGCCTGCAAGAGAGTGGGAACACGACATGGCTGAGTCCCTTGAGAGCTTCTCGTTCCCAGGCTAGGTCCCCAGGAATTCACCACAATTTTTTGTTTAATGTTCATAATGGCTTCTGCCCCTGGTAAGCAAATGTTCTAGTCCTGTGTCACCCTGCAGGCACCTAGCTCCCTCCAGATTTTGGGAAGACATTTACTCTATGACCTCAGTTCTTTGATGAGTCCATGAAAACTCATTAATTTGTAATTCGTCCAGTTTTTCCTTTGATGGGATAGGCAACATCTTTCCAGCTTTCCATCTCTGAACTGAACTTCTAGGTCACATGGTACGTGTATATTTAACTTTATGGGAACCTGCCAAATCATTTTCTAAGAGTAGCTATACCATTTTGTATTTGTGCCAATAACATATGAGAGATCCAGTTATTCCACATCCTTATCAGTACTTAGTATTGTCAGTACTTTATCTTTTTGTCATTCAACAGGTATGTATTGGTATCTCTTGTGGTTATAATTTACATTTCCCAAATGGCCAATGATGTGGTGCATCTTTTCATGGGCTAATTTCCCATCTATATACCCTCTTTGATTTAGTGACCGTGACTTTTTGCCAATTTATAAATTGGGTTGTGTTTTTTTCTTGTTATTGAATTTGGAGAGTTCTTTATATATTCTGGATGGAAGCCCTTTGTCAGATATATGATTTTCAAATATATTCTCTTTGTAGCCATCTTTTTTTTTTTTAAGATTTTATTTATTGGGACACCTGGGTGGCTCAGTTGGTTAAGCAGCTGCCTTTGGCTCAGGTCATGATCCCAGCGTCCTGAGATCGAGTCCCACATCGGGCTCCTTGCTCCGCAGGGAGCCTGCTTCTCCCTCTGCCTCTGCCTGCCACTCTGTCTGCCTGAGCGCGCTCTCTCTCTCTGACAGATAAAATAAAAATCTTTTTAAAAATTTATTTATTTATTTATTTATTCGACAGAGAGAGAGAGAGAGAGAGAGAGAGAGAGAGAGATCACAAGTAGGCAGAGAGGCAGGCAGGGGTGGGGGAAGCAGGCTTGCCTCTGAGCAGAGAGCCTGATACGGGGGCTTGATCCCAGGACCCTGAGATCATGACCTGAGCCGAAGGCAGAGGCTTAACCCACTGAGCCACCCAGGCGCCCCTATAGCCATCTTTTTTTAAAGTTAGTATTTAATCACTTCAAGGACATTGAAGAGCCCTCATGAAAATTCAGACATGAGGTGGGATTTTATAATGCACACATGCATCCTCAAAATTGCAGCCTAATCTTTCCTATTCTTGTATAATCATAAGCCAGCCACCTTATCTTGGGCACTTTTAAGATACCTTGAACAAAAAATCAAGTGCTTTGCAGCTCTAAGGTTAGAATATTAGGCTGCAATATGTTTGACTTTGTAAAGAGATTATATCAGTTCAAATTAATTATCTTCTATGATAGAGAGAAAGGCCTTAAAGATAAACTAATAGGTCTTCAATTATTCAGGCCTGAGCTAGGCTTCTATTTCTATCCTTTAGTCTTATTAATGATTAGTTCTGTGGTTTAGGAATCATACTCCAAGGAATCCGAGAGTTCTGTAGAGGATCCCCCAGAGGCTAAGAGATCAGCAAGGCACAGACAGAGATGATGAGCTTCTGGGAGACTCTCCTCTCTGGCTTCAAGCAGAGCAGCTGTTTTTTTATTATTAAGTTTGGCTATATTTTTTGTTTAATAAACATCTATATTTTGAAATGTTTTTAGTTTTACAGAACAGTTGCAAAGATAATACAAAGAGTTCCCATGTACTCTTCAGTCAGATTCACCTAATGTTAATATCTAATATAAACATGGTACCTTTGTCATAACTAAAAAAATTAACATTGGTACTGTGCTTGGAGTACTGCTAACCAAACCACAGACTTTATTTAGATTTCATTAATTTCTCCAGTAAGATTATTTTTTTAAACATTTTATTTTTAAGTAATCTCTACATGCAACATGGAACTTGAAACTCAGCACCCTGAGATCAAGAGTGACACGCTCCAATGACTGAGCCAGCCAGGTGCCCCTCCACTAATATTCTTTAAATGTTCCAGAATCCAATCCAGGAAATTGCATTGCATTAGAGAAGATTTTCTTTTCATTCTTTTGACAGTGTCTCTCACAAAGCAAAAGGTTTTTTTTTCCCCTTAAAGATTTTATTTATTTATTTGACAGAGAGAGGGAACACAAGCAGGGGGAGCAGGAGAGGGAGAAGCAGGCTCCCCACTGAGCAGGGAGCCGGATGTGGGCCTTGATCCCAGGACCCTGGGATCTTGACCTGAGCCAAAGGCAGCTGCCCAACAACTGAGCCACCCACGCACCCCACAAAGCAAAAGTTTTAAATTTTGATGAAGATTGACTTAACATTTTTTTCTTGTATGAATTGTGCTTTTTGTGTCATGTCGAAGAATCAGTGGACAAACTCAAGGTCTCCTAAGCATTTTTCTTTAAGTTTTATAGTTTTCTATTTTACATTTGGATATACGCTCCATTTGGTATTAATTTTTGAATATGATGTGACGTTTAAGTAGAGATTCATTTTTGTTGTATATGACTGTCCAATTGTCCCCATACCATTTATTAAAAATATAGATTTTCAGGGTGCCTGGGTGGCTCAGTGGGTTAAAGCCTCTGTCTTCAGCTCAGGTCATGATCCCATGGTCCTGGGATCAAGCCCCTCATCGGGCTCTCTGCTCAAAAGGGAGCCTGCTTCCTCCTCTCTCTCTGCCTGCCTCTCTGCCTACTTGTGATCTCTTGTTTGTCAAATAAATAAATAAAATCTTTTAAAAATATATATAGATTTTCCTTGCCTTACAATGGGGTTATGTCCCCCAAAAAACCATCAAAAGTTGGAAATATTTTAAATTGAAAATACATTTAATAAACCTAACCTATTGGGCGCATGGGTGGCTCAGTGGGTTAAGCCTCTGCCTTCGGCTCGGGTCATGATCTCAGGGTCCTGGGATCGAGCCCCGCATCAGGCTCTCTGCTCAGCAGGGAGCCTGCTTCTCCCCCCTCCTGCCTCTCTGCCTTGTGATCTCTCTCCCTCTGTCAACTAAATAATTAAAATCTTAAAGAAACTAAAATAATAGCTTAGCCTATCCTTAAACAGGCTCAGAACACTTACATTAGCCTGCAGTTGGGCAAAATCATCTAACACGAAGCCCATTTTATTTTATTATTTTTTTGAAGATTTTATTTATTTATTTGACAGAGAGCATGCACAAGCAGGTGGAGTGGCAGGTGGAAGGAGAGGGACATGTAGGCTCTGCACTGAGCAAAGAGCCTAATGTGGGGCTCAATCCCAGGACCCTGGGATTATGACCTGAGCTGAAGGCAGACGCTTAACCGACTGAGCCCCCCAGGTGCCCCACAAAGCCTATTTTATAATAAAGTGTGGACTAGCTCATGTAATATATTGAATGCTATACTGAAAGTAAAAACCAGAATGGTTGTATGGGTGTAGAACGGTTGTAAGTGTATTGGCTGACTTAATTGCATGGCTGACGGGGAGCTGTGGCTTGCTGCTGCCCAGCATCACGAGTGAGTATCATACTACATATAGTTAGCCTGGGAAAAGATCAAAATTCAACATTCAAGGTACCATTTCTACTGAAAGTGTATCGCTTTTACACCACTGTAAACTTGAAAAATGGTAAGTCAAACCCCTCTAAGCCGTGGCACTACTCTGTAACATTTGTACTACTCTTTCTCTATTGAATTGGTTTTGCACCTTTGTCAAAAACACAGTTGGCCATATTTGTGGACGCCAATTTCTGGACTCTTTTCCATCCCATTCATCTATGCATCTTGATTACTGTCACTTTATAATAATTCTTAGAATCAGATAGTTTAGTGCCCGGATCTAAGTTTCTAAATACCATTTCTCAATAAAAGGAACCAGGAATCCTGGAGAAATGGCCGATTCCAGGGCAGAAGACGAACCTGTATAATCTTGTATTGCCAGAAAGTAAGGAGAAGCTAAAAAACAAAAACAAAAACAAAACAACAAAGAAGAGGAAGGCATGTCATCAGCACACAGGAGCCAGTGTGGAAGAGGTAGGTCTCAATGGCAGAACTGCAACAATTAGAGCCACAGAACAAAACAATTGTATTGGAATAGAACCTAAGAGATTAAAAAAAATCTAAGTATACATACTGATATAAATGATTGAATAAATAAATAAATGGGGGAGAAGGGACAAACCTTCCTTACAGAATTCCAAATAATAAATGTAGAAGGAATGAGGTGTAATACTAGTTTCAGGTGTATAACACAGTGATTCAACACTTCCATTCAACACCTGGTGCTTATCACAAGTGAACTCCTAAATCCCCATCACCTGTTTAACCCACCTGCCAACACCCCCGCCCCCGCCGTAAACATCTGTTTGTTCTCTATAGTTAAGTGTCTGTTTCTAGATTTGCCTCTGTCTTTCTCTTTTCTTTCCCTTTGCTTTTTGTTTTGTTTCTTAAATTCCACGTATGAGTGAAATCATACAGCATTTGTCTTTCTTTGACTAACTTATTTCACTTAGCACAATACTCTCTAGCTCCATCCATGCCATTACTAATGTCGAGATTTTTTTCCATTCATCTATTGAGGACACTTGGGCTGCTTCCATACTTTGGCTATTGTAAATAATGCTGCAGTAATATAAGGGTGCATATATCTTTTTGAATTAGTGTTTTAGTATTCTTTGGGTAAATACCCAGTAGTGGGATTGCTAGATCTTATGGTATTTCTATTTTTAATTTTTTGAGAAACCTCCATACTGTTTTCCACAGTGGCTGCATAAATTTGCATTCCCAACTGCAAGAGGGGTCCCTTTTTCTCCACATCTTCGCCAACACCTGTTGTTGTTTTTATTTTGTTGTGTTGTTGATTTTAGCCATTCTGACAGGTGTGAGGTGATATCTCATTGCAGTTTTGGTTTGTGTTTCCCTGATACACAGTGATGTTGAGCATCTCTTCATGTGTTGGCCACCAGATGTCCTCTTTGAAGAAATGTCTGTTCATGCCTTCTGTCCATTTTTAATTGGATTATTTGTTTTTGGGATGTTCAGTTTAATAAGTTCCTTATAAATTTTGGGTGTTAAAAATAGATCTACCGTATGACCCAGCAATTGTACTACTAGGTATTTACTTCAAAGATACAGATGTAATGAAAAGAAGGGGCACATGCACCCTAATGTTCATAGCAACCATGTCCACAATAGCTGAACTGTGGAAGGAGCCGAGATGTCCTTCAACAGATGAATGGATAAAGAAGATATGGTGTGTGTGTGTATCTATACACATACACATACATACATACATACAATGGAATATTACTCAGCTATCAGAAAGGATGAATACCCACCATTTACACTGACATGGATGGAACTGGAGGGAATTATGCTAAGTGAAGTAAGTCAAGAAGAGAAAGACAATTATCATATGGTTTCACTTATATGTGGAATATAAGGAATAGCACAGAGGACCATAGGGGAAGGGAGGGAAATCTGAAGGGGGAGAAGTCAGAGGGGTAGACGAACCATGAGAGACTATGGACGCTGGAAAACAAACTGAGGGTTTCAGAGGGGAGGGGGATGAGGGGAGGTGGTAACAGGGTGCTGGGTATTAAGAAGGGCATATGTTGTGACAAGCATTGTGTGTTATACATAACTAATGAATCACTGAACACTACATCAAAAACTAATGATGTACTATACAGTGGCTAACTGATCATAATAAAAAAGTATCTATTCCATATTTTAATATATTTCTTAACAATATATTTTTTCATAATACATTGCTAGTGTTATTTTTATGTGTTCTTCTTTAAAAGTTTTAGTATTTTTAATGACTTAATAAAGCAGCCATTGATATCCTTCAAGTTGCATCATAGTTGATAAATTTGAAACTTCTTTAAATTTCTCTATATACTATCCTATTTTTAACCAAGAAAATGCTTACTTTACAGGCATCATGTATGTTTGCATGTATGTATACACACACATATATAAATGACTGTGTTATGTCTATATCACCTTCAATTGCAAATAAATTTTCATTTCACTTGTTTCTTAAAAAAAATTAAAAATAGGGGCGCCTGGGTAGCTCAGTGGGATAAGCCTCTGCTTTCAGCTCAGTTCGTGATCTCGGGGTCCTGGGATCAGCCCGAATCGGGCTCTCTGATCAGCAGGGAGCCTGCATCCCACTCTCTCTGTGCCTGCTGCTCTGCCTACTTGTGGTCTCTCTCTCTGTCAAATAAATAAAATCTTTAAAAAAGATTAAAAAATAAAAAATAAAATACATAAATTGTGAATGCTAACCTTTTATTAGATAAGTCATTTGCAAATATCTTCTCCCATTCAGTAAGTTGTCTTTCTGTTTTATTGACTGTTTCCTTTGGTGTGAAGAAGCTTTTTTATTTTAATGTAGTCCCAATAGTTTATTTTTGCTTTTGTTTCCTTTCCATATCTAGACAAATGTTGCTACAGCCAAAAATCAGAGAAATTACTGCCTATGCTCTCTTCTAGGATTTTTATGCTTTCAGGTCTCACATTTAGGTACTTAATCCATTTTGAATTTATTTTTGTATATGGTGTAAGAAAGTGGTCAGACAAATCCATATTTATAGTCTAAGATTTCAATATCTCTTTTTAAAAAATATTTTATTTATTCATTTGACAGAGAGAGAGAGACAGGGACTGAGAGAAAGAGAGAGTACACACAAGCAGCAGAGGGAGAGGGAGAAGCAGACTCCTCACTGAGCAGGGAGCCCACTATGGAGCTCAATCCCAGGACCCTGGGATCATGACCTGAGCCAAAGGCAGATAACCAACTGAGCCACCGAGGTGCCTCAATATCTTTTTCTTAATAATTGATAGAATATATAGGCAGAAAATCAGCAAGGATACAATAGACAATCTGAAAGATGCAGAACACCAAGACTCACTTAGGAAGAAATAGATAACCTGAATAATCCTTCATCTATTAAAGCAAGTGCATTTTAGTGAAAAAATGTTCCCACAAAGAGAACTCCAAGCCCACATGGCATGACTGGAGAAGTATAACAAATATTTGAGAAATAAGTAATAGTAATTCTATACAAGCTCTTCCAAAATATTGAAGAGGAAAGAATACTTTTCTGCTCATTCTATGAGGCCAGAATTTCCTTGATACCAAAACCAGATAAAGACAATAGAAAACTATCTATCAATATGCCTCATAAATATAGATACAAAAATTCTATACAAGATTTTAATATAGTAAACCCAACAATTTGGTGAAAAGATAATACATCATGACTGAATGGAATTTATCTCAATAATACAGGGCTGGTTTAATATTTGAAAATAAATCAATGAAATTCACCATAGTAATAAACCAAAAGAGAAAAGCCCATATGATTGTTTTAACAGATGCAGAATATTAAATGCTTTTGCCCTAGTATCAAGAACAAGACAAAGATGTCCACTCTCACCACTTGTATTCAATATTGTATTCAAAGTTCTAGGTAGTATAATCAGGTAAAATAAGGAAATAAAATGCACACAGATTGGAAATGAATAAGTAAAATTGTCTATTCACAGATGACATGATCATTTTCATAAAAATGTGATGGAATCTATTTTAAAAGTTTATTTTTTAATTAAAAAAATATGTTATTGATTTATTTGTCAGAGAGAAAGAGAGAGACAAAGTGCCAGGCAGAGGAAGAAACAGGCTCCCTGCTGATGCGGGACTTGACCCCAGGACTCTGGGATTGTGACCTGAGCTGAAGGCAGATGCTTAATTGACTGGGCCACCCAGGCACCCAGAAAATGTGATGGAATCTAATTAAAAGCTACTAAGATCAACAAGTGAGTCTAACAAATTTGCAGGATTCAAGGTCAATAGAAAGAAATCAGTTTTATTTCCATATACTAGCAAGAATAAAAAATTGAAATAAATCCAATACAATTTACAACACCATAAAACATATGAAATACATAGGGATAAGTCTGAAAAAAGAAATGAAAGATATGTACACTGAAAACTACAAAACACCACTGAGAGAAATCAAGACTTAATTATATAGAGAAGTATATCTTATTCATGGGTCTGAAGACTCCAAATGGTTAAGGTGTCAATTCTCCCTAAATTAATCCATGAATTTAACACATTCTCAGTCGAAATCCCAGCAGTACTTTTTGTAGAAATTGACAAGCTGATTCTGAAATTCATATGGAAATGCAAAGGACCTATATTAACTAGAACAAGATTTCAAGAATTATTATAAAACTATATCACAATAGTATGGTGTTGACATAAAGGCTGATAAATGGAACAAAGTAGAGAATCCAGAAATAAATCCATGCACATATGACAACTGATTTTTGACAAAGGCATATATAGGCATAAGAGCCAGCAAAGGCCAGCATGACGAAGGTAACTTCACCAGTTGTCTAACTACCAAGAAATATGTACATAAGTAGAAACTCAACCAAGAGAGAAAAGTCCAAAGCTGGATGAGCACAGGTGAGAAGCCTGAACACCATCAATGAAGACTGAAAGCACAATTATAGATTGGGGATTGGTTGGTACAGAAAGGGAACTCTGGAAGCTTCTGTATAAGGAGGAGAGAAAAAGGGGCAATTTCTCCAGGTGATGGAGCTGCCAAGAGAGACAAAACCTTCTTAGGATCCTCTCCATTGCTTCCAGTGAACCACCCCAAAATGCCAACACTAAGTAATAGCTATCTGAATACATGTGAATGTGTGTGTGACAACTAAATGTGCATGAGTAGTATCTGGAATTTATAGATTGTTGGAGTCAAAGTTTAAAATAACATGCTTTGTCAATCAGATTATAGGAACTCTCCTTTGCAATCAGGAAAACTTCCTTCATGATTAGCATGCAGTTGATTAAAAAAAAATTACCCACAGAATATTTATATTCTCAATCTATTCATGACCTTACTGTACTCTATTGTTGGTCAAGGACACAAAAGAAAAGATCCCCCTCTCACCCATAGCCTGAATCTCTAGCCAGTGGCCTCTGCAGTTTCCAAGCATGTTATGACCTACCAGCATCCATGACTTAGCTCATGATGTTCCTTGTGCCAGTGTTGCTTCCAGCACATACGGTACTTAACACATCATCGGGCCTCTTGTGGATGATGGTCATGGTGTTGCTAAACTTCTTCTTGAGCTAAAGGATTCAAGGGAACTTGATCCACGAGGCAATACAATTTAAAGAAACAAGCAAAGGCAGTGGGATCAGACAGGTTTAATTCCTGGAATACCTTGTCAGAGGGTGTGATGTCAGGCAAGTTGTAAAAACTCTTAAGCCCCTATTTCTTCATGTAGAATTTTTTTCCTAAAGAAATCATTAAGGAGGTAGGCAGGCAGTGATTCATGAGGATGTTTGCTGCAGCATGGTTGATAATCTAGAATGAATGTGTAAGACATATATATATATATATAAACACACACACACATACATATGGAAATATATGCATTAAAATGACAAAGAGAAGAGAGGATTTTTTTTAATGAGGGGGAGAAGAGGGGGAAAGGTGGGAAAGGGAGAGACAATTTTAAGCAGGCTCCATGCCCAGTGTGGAGCCGACATGGGGCTTGATCTCACAATCTTGAGTTCACGACCTGAGCCAAAATTAAGAGTTGGACACTGAACTGACTGAGCCACCCAGGCACCCCAGAAGAAAGTTTTTAATGAATGCTGAAATCCCAGGGTTGTTTCTCAATTCTCCCCTTTCTGACTTCATGTATTTTTTTTTTTTTACTATGAGCATGAATTACTTGAGTAATAATGTTCACCTTTATTATTTATCAAGAATGCAAATTCAGATACTAGCATGGGACCATTTTCTCCCATCAAAATAGCAGAAAAAGAACTAATGTTATACCCAACAATTGCAAGAGTGGAAGAAAACAGGCCTTCTTGGGGCACCTGGGTGGCTCAGTCGGTTAAGTATATGCCTTTGGCTTAGATCATAATCTCAGGGTCCTGGGATCAAGCCCCATGTTGGGATCCCTGCTCAATGGGAAGTCTCCTTCTCCCTTTCCCACTGCCCCTCCCCCCAGTTGTGTGCATACCCTCTCTCTCAAAATAAATAAAATCTTTAGAAAAAAAGAAAACGGGTCTTTTTATAGACAACCTGGAGTGTAAAATGGTCTCTCCTATCTTTGAGTCATCTAGCAAGACAAATTAAAAACACTTAAAGCCCCCACTTTCCTTTCATCCAGCAGTTCAGTTTCCAGGAATACATTCTGATATGAGAAAAGCATGCTACAGCAGAAGAATATGATGTTCATTCTAATTTTTCTTATAATAGCAAAAAGATGAGGAATAATCAACATAAAACACATACATAGACACACATGTATCTGTTTAAAATAAACAATATCATACTACAGTGCTCTATTCCTTTTTGGTATTATTTAACCTTATTTAATGGGCATCTATATATACCAAAAAATGTTAATTTATCTAATTCTTCAATGGCTGCAAATTTTCCATTGTCTAGTTTTCCTGCAACTCCTATGAGCAAATACATTACTGAACACACAGGCACTTTTTGCATTCTTACAGCTGTTGTGTATATACCACGGTCTACTTGGATGAATAGACCTTTAGAATGAATCCCAAAAGGGAGATGGGTGGGAAAGAATGCTTAGTGCATTACTAATTGAGAGATACTGAGAGTTTCTCATGAACCTCTAAATCCGCTTTAGGAGTTTCTTTTGAACCTCTAAACCTGCTTCCTCTCCTTCATCTAAAGGATTGGGAATGGGTTATATGAGCTGTTGGGGCTCAATACAGACACAACACATAACACCTTAGCTGTACCCTCTATTGCTCTCTCTTCAAGGCCAGCTGTTGGGATTTCTCCCAAATGCACATGAAGGTGGTGGTTATGAGCAGTAACTCCCAGGTCTGGTCCATATGCAGACCCACAGGGGCAGTACCTAGGCCAGAGGAAGACGAGACAGGGAAGAACAGAGCACTCCCCACCTCCATCTTTTCCTGAAGCACACACTTTTAGTCAGTATGTGACCCTACTCTTTCCCTCCTCCAGGTATTGGAAAAAGGCTGGGTCATCACCCACTCAAAGCACAGTCACAGCTGCCACCTCACCATGGCTTCGGCATGGCCTTGTGTCTATACATCCTGCTCATAACTGACCCAGGTAGCATATATCACATTTCTCCCACTGGGTTTTTAGACAGTCTGAAAAGGGCTCATCTTTGGCCCATGTACCACCTGGACCCTGGCCTGGGGTTGGACCTTGATACCTGTTCCACTCCAGACTGGGCACAGTCTGGATTATCACCTCCAACAATGGTAAATGGGTGGAAAAAGTCTCTTTTCCTTCTGCTGTGGTGAGGGAGGGTAGGGACAGGAATGGCAGAAAGGGATGCCTTTTGGCTCCCCTCAGTGGTCCTAACAACACTATTAATTCCAGGTGTTAATTTTGCCCAGAATGAGATGACCTCATGCTGGGATTTAAATAATAATGACATGAGAGTGGAACTGAGCAATTCTTAGTGACTGAATTATTTGTGAGTAGCAGATTTTACTTGTGCCATAAAACAAATAAAATGGAATGATATCTGCCATCTTCACAATTATACAAACAAGTTCTTGGGAGTACCTGACTGTCCTTGGTCAGAGTGGTTGCTCTGCCCTGATGTTGTCTGAGTATGAGGTTACCTGGAAGGCTTGAAGCACTGGGCAAATTGGATTTTTTTCTTCAGTTTAGACTCCAAGCTCTCACACAGACTGGACCCCATCTTCTCAGTGTCCTGAAGAAACTTTATCCTACCCAGAGAGCACAGCTGCTGCCAACAGACAAAACACCAAGGTCAGGGAGACAGCTGGGCAGCAGATAGTCTTTCCAAGAGATAACAGGAAATGATTAGGAGCCAATAAAACAGCTTACCCGAGGAGAAACATGAAACTGAGGCCAGATCCCACAGTTTATGCTGATTAAAGAGTATGAGACCTCAGTCCTTCTCAGTAAATCTTTATTTCATACACAGGAAGATCTGAATCATAGGAACAGCTTCTGATTAGATATTAAAAGTGGTTATCCCTAATTAGTTAAATCAAGTAAAAATTATATATTCTTTACCCTTGGCTCTAAATTGACTCTAGATCTTGTCTGTATGAGACAGGGAGGGTGAGAGGAAGGCAGAGAGGGAGGGATATGGCAATTCTACTTCTGCCACAGGGGATCTTTCTAACTCTGAAAGAATGTGTGTTTCTCTAAAGGCAACCTGCAGGGTTTGGGAATGAAAGACAGAAAGAGTTTTTGGTGGGGGGTGGAGATAGGCAAGGGCAGGGCAAATTCCTTTCTGTCTTGTAGGTGTCCACCTACCTTTGTTTGCCAAAAGCAGGAGCAGCCTCTTCCTCCCCTCCCCTCCCTCTTTCCCTGACAGTGGAGGACCAGACCACCTAGGTCATGGTGAAGCCTTTGGAGGTTTACCAGATGCAGGAGACCTACAATCCTGAGGACTTCATTTTACCTTCTGTGTTACCTGCGGAGTACCATGTGTCTTTGGAGCCCTGGAACATGCTGGCTTCAGGAAAACAAATTATATTTACTGTCTGAGAGGAGTAGGAAGTGAACTTTACCAAACCCTCTCCTTTTGGGATCATGCTGCACATACACAATGCTACATAACCAGCTGTTTCAAGTTAATAACTCAATGTAAGGAGCACCAGTATGACAGCAGACATTAGTATTGCTTTTGATGGGCAGCCCCATTCCATTTTCAAATGTGCTGCAGTTTAGTTATATAGCAAATTCATGACCATTCTTTTATAAACTAAGCTCCTTTGGAAAACCCATGTATCTAAATCTTTATTCACATCCAAGACAGTTTCCTTAACATAAAGTTTTATTATTTTTATAAGATTTTATTTATTTATTTGAAAGAGAGACAGAGTGAAAGAGATAGATCATGAGCAGGGGGGAAGGCTAGAGAGAGAAACAGACTCCCTACTGAGCCAGGAGCCTGATGTGGGACTTGATCCCAGGACCCTAGGATCATGACCTGAGTGGAAGGCAGATGTGTAACCAACTGAACCACCCAGATGACCTAACAAAGTTTTAGAAGTAGAAGTGCTGGATTACAGGATGTGTATAAGTTTTAAAGCTTATATTGTTGGGTCCGTAATCAAAGAAGCGAGACTGATGCAAAGCGAAGGTCAAGCAAAGCTTAATTTCACGCCAAGCATCGAGAATCAAACTGACCAGCCAGGGCCATCTCTTGCGAAGAGAGGCGACCCATCTCTGCCTTACAGACTGGCTTTTAAGGGCAAAGGCCATGTGGTTGGGCCTGGCCTCGCACAGGTGGCCAATGACACAGAGAAAACTGCACAGTCTGGCTAGGTCACACATAAGT
Organism: Taxidea taxus jeffersonii; assembly: GCA_003697995.1. Lineage (NCBI taxonomy): Eukaryota > Metazoa > Chordata > Mammalia > Carnivora > Mustelidae > Taxidea > Taxidea taxus. The sequence goes on from ML097604.1 coordinate 33,881, forward strand.
GACCAATTGAATTACAATTTACCCTATAGTAGACATTTGAACTAGCCTAACACCTTGGTCAGGATTGGCACCCAAAAGGGGCCCAAAGGGTGGGGCCCATACTCCTTGGTAGCTAGGGAGACAGTATGCGCCCCCACTGATTGGATACCTCCACCTGGCCTGACCCACCCTTGTATTTGGGCTTTGTTACCTGGGACTGGTTTCCAGGACTTGTTTTTAAGTAAGTCCCCTGGGTGGGGCAGGGTCCGTTTAAGTTTTACTGCATAAACAACAAAGTGGCTGTTCAACCGAAATGGAGCTGTTTTGGCTAAATAGGCCCTTACGTTATATTTGAATTTATCAATCATTTTCTTTACATTTTCTGGATTCCTCTCATGCTTAAAATGGCCTTGCACACTTTCAGAGCCTAAAAGCTTTCACACATCTCTGGGGGAGCCCAAGATTCTCTTGAGGGCCCTGGGACAGCTGCACTGAGGAGAAAATTTGGAGGGCCAATTGGCAGGTGAAATGCAGGACTGGGAACAGTCCTAGACACACTGAAATATTTTGGGGGTGGAAAAGGGAAGGACAAGTATTTCAGGACTCAGAAACAGTGCCCTGTTTCAGGCAGGGCAGAGCCTGCTTGGTGGGGGAAGGCTGGATCCACAGCCTATGTGACACACACATCACTGTGCATCTCTGTGCTTGGGTTGGCTGGTGAAGTTGACTCCACAGAGGCTGTGTTTAGGTGGCAATGGAAGATAGATGCCATTTTTCATTCCCTTTCTAATTCTCCCACAGGCTCTCTGCTGTCTTCCGCAAGTGTAAAAGCTAATAGGGTGAATGCATGAGTGTGATGGGGAGCCAGCAAGACTCAGAGGGATCAGAGAAGGAAGTTCCTCCAGGTCGTCATCTTTCTCCTCAAAGGTCCTCTGGCTGCCATGGCCCATGTTGTGGCGGGGCCAGGACAAGGGAGGATGGTGGCTGCAAAGGGGTCAGATGAAGTTGGCAGGAGTCTTGGGGGAAGTTATTTGAGGTGTCTGGGTGCCAGGGATATCAGGTACTGCAGACAAAGGGCAGATACAGGAATCCTCCGTGGGGTCCCGGATGAAGGGATGAGAAAGCCCCGCCCGCACAGCCCATGCGAGATGCAGTGCGCATGCCCAGTGCCCAGCACTTTCCCATCAGCCACTGGTGTGGGAACGTGTGCAAAGCGGTCCGGGTGCAGTTCCATGCAAGTCGCATCGTAAGGTCTAATTTCTTTCTCGCTGTCTAAGACTCAATAGGTAGGTCTCTAGATCAGTCTGTGTAGAAGTTTAAATGCGACTGTGAGGAGGGAGCCAGTGGGCTTTGGGTGGGTCAGGACCATGTAGTTCTGGTCTCTGAGGCGGAAAGCCTTGGAGGTCTTTATTCTTCTCATAGGCGTTGCAGCCACCATGGCTTTTGTCATGGCAGAGAACAAGGATGGTGAGCTGTGGAGGGGAGGGGGCCATATGAAGATGGGGCAGAGTTTGGGGCATCATTTGCTATATCTGGGTCTTGGAGGCACCAGGAGCTGAAAGAGGGCAGATTTGGGAATTTTCGGTGCAGCCCTGGGTGGGGGGTGGGGAAAGGCATACCGCGTGACATGTGCTGTAGCAGTGCGCATGGGCAGTGCTGCGGGCTTCCCATCAGCCACTGGTGTGGGACGTGTGCAAAAAGCTCTGTGTGCAGAGCTGTACCAGTCGCATCTTTCTGTCTGGGTTCTTTCTCCCGGAGTCTCAAATCATTTTCCCAGGAGTGTAAGTGTGAGTGAGGAAAGAACCAGCGGGCTTCAGGCAGGTTGGGGT
>RCUC01107964.1:0-15544 GCA_003697995.1 Taxidea taxus jeffersonii
GAGTATAGACTCTCTGGTCCCCGGTACCTAAAACTCCAGAAAATGCAGCCTCATCTCTAGGAACCGAAAGCAGATCAGTGTCGGGGTGTCTGGGGGTGGGGTGGGGAGAGGCTAGAAGGAGGGACCAAAGGGGCTTAGAATATAACTTTTTGAGATGGTGGATACGTTTAGATCGTGATGCTGGGTTACAAGATGTGGAGACTCATCAGATCCTACACGTGAAATGTGTGTGATTTATTGTATGTCAGTTATAACTCAACAGAGCTGTAAAATTTTTCAATGCATGTGACTCAGGAATGTTAGTAGGACGAACTGAGCTCATCCGTGTAAAGCGCCTTAGCATGGCATTTGAGGCAGTCAGAGGAAACCAAGCAAAACCTCAAAGGCGGATGACAGTGTTTTGACCCTCTGAACGGCAGAGAGGGTGGCCTCTAGTGGCCACCCTTAGGGCACTGCCCTCAGCCAGCTCAAGGAACTGGGATGAGGCGGTGGGATGTGCAGAGGCTGCAAAAAAGACAGTCACTTCCCTGACTTTCCCTCCGCTCTCTCCTCACTGCGTTTCCCTCCAGCCACACCTGCCTCCTTTCTCAAGCCCAACATGTGCAATCCCACCCCAGGACCTTTGCTCAGACCGCCTAGCCCTCCCATCTTTGAGATCGCTGCATGGCTGCCTGCTCCTGGACCTCCATCAGGAAATTATTCAAATGTCATCCCCGCAGGCTGACAGTGCTCAAAATCCACCCCACTCCCACCTTTGGACTCCTTTCCTCCTCCCTGTTTCCCCCACCCCCCCACCCCAGCACAGTTACCACAACCTGATTGAGTCAGCTCAGGCTGCTCTGTAAATACTGCGCACTGGGTGGCTGAAACAATGAACATTTCTTTCTCATGATCCTGGAGGGCAGAAGCATAAGATCAGGGTGCCAGGATGGCCGAGATCTTCGTGAGGCCCCTGCTCCTGGTTATGTCCTCACATGCCCTTTCTCTGCTGTATGCTGGCTGAGGGAGGCAAAGAGAGAGAGAGAGAGAGAGAGAGAGAGATCTCCTTTCTTCTTCCTCTTGGCATTAACCCCATCATGGATTCTCTACCCTCATGAGCTCATCTAATACCTGATCATCTCCCAGAAGCCCCATCTCCTCATACCCTCACATTGGGGGTTAGGGTTTCAATATATGCATTTTAGGGGGGGATACAAACATTGACCAGAGCACCAATTTTATATATACATAGATAGATAGATAGATAGTATATTTATTACCTCTGTCCCTACCACATCATGAGGTCTAGGGACTCTGTCCATCTTGGTCACTGCTGGCTTCTCAACACTCAGCCCATGGCCTGCATGTACACAGTAGGTGCTCAACAATGCAGTAAGTGCAACAAATAACATATGGAATGGAAAGAACTTTTTGCAAGGAGCAGTTGGTTTGTGGGGGCCATAAGTGACCCCCTTCTGTTTGATCTGGTGGCTGACCACCCCCTCCATGGTCGAGCTGGTTCCCCAGAGGATACGGTGGGGACCTGGATTCCTTGCCCTTCATTCCCCCTTCCCAATGAGTACAACTACCTCATCTCTCCTCCTGGGTCTCTGGCCCCAGCCCGGGGTCCAGCCTCCACCTGTGTCCCCCTTGGAATGTCCCCCAGGCTCTCCAGGTTCAGTGTGCCCCAGCCTGATCCTGCATTTCATCCCTACTGGCTTTTCCTCCCATACCCTTGCCCCTCCCCCACCCCTCAGCCTCCCTTGCTTTCTTTACCAGAGTCTGTCTGTCCCCAGCTGTCCTCACACTCCTGAAGCAGCACAATAGTCATGGTCACCGAGAAGGATGCAGCAGTCAGACCTCTTGGACAGGTGACCCTGCCTCTCTAGACCTCAGTTTCCACATCTGCCAAATGGGCTTAATAACGGTGCCTGATTCCTCGGGTTTGGGAGAAGGATGAAAGGAATATGCAGAACGCAAAGAATAGGGCCAGGCTCACACCAGCCACAACTTCAGTGTGAAGTGTTGCTGCTCTTGACATGGCTTTTTGTTTTTGTTTTTAGATTTTATTTTATGTATTTATTAGAGAGGCCAAAAGAGCGTGTGCATGATTGGGCGGAGAGGGACAGAGGGAGAGGGAGACAAGCAGACCACCATCAAGCAGGGAGCCCCACGTGGGGCTTGATCCCAGGACCCTGAGATCATGACCTGAGCCGAAGGCAGGGGCTTAACCCACTGAGCCACCCAGGCGCCCCCTTTATTTTATTTCTAAGTAACCTATACAACCAATGTGGGGCTCCACCTCACAACCCGAGGTCTACAGTCGCGCGCTCACCCACTGAACGAGCCAGGCGCCCCAGGTAAAATTAAGAGTTTGTTTTTTTAAAGATTTTGTTTATTTATTTGATAGAGCGAGTGAGCACAAGCAGGGGGAACAGCAGGCAGAGGGAGAAGCAGGCTTCCCGCTGAGCAAGGAGCCTGACACGGGGCTCGATCCCGGAACCCCAGGATCACGACCGGAGCTGAAGGCAAATACTTAACCAACTGAGCCACCAAGCCGCCCCTAAAAATCATATTTAACAGTACTTTTTATTTAACTCCGTATACACAAAATATTATCATTTCAGCATGTACTAAGTATAAAAAATGATTATCGAGCTATTTTACCTTTTTTGGCACCGTCTTCAAAAGCTGGTTTGTGTGTATTTCACACCCATAGCACGTCTCAGTTTGGACTGGCCACATTTCAGGTGCTCGCCAGCCCCGTGTGGCCAGCGGCTCCTGGACTGGACAGTGCAGGAGATACAACCACAGCACACGTCCAGACACGTGACATCCCAGGTGCGCTTGGTCCCCTGGGTCCCTCCCTCCCTGGACAACCTCTGCCTGAATCCCGGTTGACCCCCTGGAGATGTTCAGGGTCTGCTCTGTATCTCCATCTGGGCTACCCGTCCTTTTTCGACTCCTTCCCTTCCTCTCCCCCTCCTGCAATGGCCCATCCTCTTAAGCAAACCAACCTTGGGGGGGGGCCAACCACCCCCACCCCAAGGGCCCCCCCCCACCTGGGTTGCCCCAGACTTGTCTGCTGCCAACTGGGGCCACCACTTCAGATCCGAAATCGCAGTATTGTCCCAGGACGGCCAGCCTTTGGGCTGTATTGTGTCTCCCAGAAAGATATGTTGAAGTCCTAACCCCAGGAACCTGAGGTCATATTGGATTAGGGTGGGCCCTGGATCCAAGAAGGCTAGGGACCAGTGTCCCTGTAAGCAGAGAAGACAGACAGACAGGCACAGACACCGGGAAGAAGGCCAAGGGACCATGCAGGCGGAGTCTGGGGTTAATTCACCTATAAAACAAGGATGCCGAGGGATGCCTGGGTGGCTCAGTTGGTTAAGCAGCTGCCTTCCGCTAGGGTCATGATCCCAGCGTCCTGGGATCGAGTTCCACATCGGGCTCCTTGCTTGGCAGGGAGCCTGCTTCTCCCTCTGCCTCTGCCTGCCTCTCTCTGCCTGTGCTCGCTCTCTCTCACAAATAAATAAATAAATAAAATCTTAAAAAAAAAAAAAAAAAAAAACAAGGATGCCGGTTACAGCCAGATACTAGGAAAGAGGCAGGGAAGCAGTTTCTCTTCTCCCCTGGTGCCTTCAGAGAGACCGTGACCCTGCTGACATCTTGACTTTGGACTTCTAGCTCCCAGAACAGTGAGAGAATCCATTTCAAGTCACGCCTTTGTTGTAATTTATTACGGGAGCGTGGGAAACTAGTATCACCTGTTGATGCCTCCGCCCCTTCAGGCCTCAGCTTGCCCATCATCCGCCCTGAGGCCTGTCCTCACCTCCATGGGGTTAGGGCCCTTTATTTATTTTATTTTTTAATTTTTTTTAAAGATTTTATTTATTTATTTGACAGACAGAGATCACAAGTAGGCAGAGAGGCAGAGAGAGAGGAGGAAGCAGGCTGTCCGCAGAGCAGAGAGCCCGATATGGGGCTCGATTCCACAACCCTGGGATCATGACCCGAGCCGAAGGCAGCGGCTTTAACCCACTGAGCCACCCAGGCGCCCCTATTTTATTTTTTTTAAAGATTTTATTTACTTATTTGAGAAAGAGAGAGAGGGAGAGAGAGAGAGTGAGCACAAGAGCTGGGAGGAGGGAGGCGGTGGGGGGAGGGACAGAGGGAGAGGAACAAACAGACTTCCCGCTGAGCAGGGAGCCTGATGTGGGGCTCAGATCCCAGGACCCTGAGATCATGACCTGAGCTGAAGGCAGACGCTTAACTGACTGAGCCATCCAGGCGCCCCGGGCTCGGGCCCTTTATCTGTTCTCAGTCTCCCCCTGGCCACAGTTGTAATAACTCCTGATCCACTGTGTCATCGCTCATGAATCCTGGGGCCCCTGTAAGAGTGAAAGCCCCACAGACAAGAGCTATGACTCTCCTGATTCTATTATTCTCTCAAGAACATCCATCATCCCTTGCAACACACTGGCACCTAGAGCTAGCGATGATGAGAGAAACCAGACATCCCCATTCCCTCGTGCCTCTTGTGCTGGAACACAACTAACGTACAATGACTGTTTGTTGAATGACTAAATGATTGTAGCACTTAGCCATCATCAACGCCCCCTCCCAGCTGTTTCTGAGTCTCCACAGCTGATTTCTCTAGGGCTCCAGATCAGTTCCCTACTGACTTTACCTTTTTCCTTTTTTTTAATTTATTTTATTTTAAAGATTATTTATTTATTTATTTAACAGAGATCACAAGTAGGCAGAGAGGCAGGCAGAGAGAGAGGAAGGGAAGCAGGCTCCCTGCTGAGCAGAGAGCCTGACGTGGGGCTCGATCCCAGGACCCTGGGATCAGGACCTGAGCTGAAGGCAGAGGCTTTAGCCCACTGAACCCCCCAGGTGCCCCTGATTTATTTATTTTAGAGAGAGAGAGCGTGTGCAAGAGGTGGGGGGGAGGCAGAGGGAGGGAGAGAGAGAAAGAATCTCAAGCTGACTTCCAGCTGAGTGTGGAGCCCACCTCGGGGCTCAATCTCATGATCCTGAGATCGCGACCTGAGCGGAAATCAAGAGTCAGTCGCTTAACCGACTGAGCCACCCAGATGCCCCTGACTTGACCTGTCTTAAGTACTTAACACTCAGCACTACCCTACAAGGTAGGCACACTTATTTCTCCCCCTTCAGATATAGAGGTCATACAGCAGGGGACTGACTATTATCTGTTATCCCCAGGGATAATCTTCAGAGTCACCAGACTCTTTTTTAAAATTTTATTTATTATTTTTAAATATTTTATTTATTTGACAGATAGCGAGAGAGCACAAGCAGGGGGAGCAGCAGGCAGAGGAAGGGGAGAAGCAGGCTCGCCGCTGAGCAGGGTAAGGGACTGAGCCACCCAGGTGCCCCACCATGCACTGAAAACATGGAAAGTGACCCAATAAAAACACTGACAAGAGCTTTGAAGAGACTCTTGATAAAAGAAGATACACGGGGCTCCTGGGTGGCTCAGTGGCTTAAGCCTCTGCCTTCGGCTCAGGTCATGATCCCAGGGTCCTGGGATCGAGTCCTGCATCAGGCTCCTTGCTTGGCAGAGAGCCTGCTACTCCCTCTCCCTCTCCCTGCTGCTCCCCCTGCTTGTGCTCTCTGTCCGTGTCAAATACATAAATAAAATCTTCAAAAATTGGCTACAAATAAATTCGACAAATGGATCCTGAGCATCTACTATGGGCCAGGCTCTGTCTGGGTTCAAAGCTCCAGCACTGGGTAAGTAAACCAAATACCACTCTCTCCTCTCCGGGTCTTGGGGGGGGGGGACATACGGGAGATGGATGCTGAACTTGTTACACAAATAATTTCATGGTTATGATAGCAGTAAGGGTAACATCGGGAAATACACGCTGGCCATAGGGGGAAACAATCTTAGTTTCGCCACTGAGACCCAGGAGGACCTCTCTGAAGAAGCCACGTTCACGCTGCACTCTGTGTTAGCATAAGTCAAGTTTTGCTGCAGGAACAAACACATCCAGGGAGACCCGAGAAGCATGTGTGGGCTTTCCGATGCCTCGGCTCAGATGCGACTGATGTACAGAAGTGACACCGCTTCCGCCTGCATTGGATGGCCAGAATCAGTCAAGGCTGAGTTTTTCCGTCCAGAGCTATTGGTTTACCCTCAAAATGGCCATCGTGGGATCGAAAGGATGAGGAGGAAAGGAGTGCATTTCTGGTGGCACAAGCAGCAAATTCAAAGACACTGGAAATAAAGAGACAATGGATCTGTAGCCTCAAATTCTGACAGAATAGGATTTCGAACCCAGACCCCTACTTCCACCCAAAATAAAGAGACCCAGTGCGAGGAGCTGGAGGAGACATTTCAAAACATGGAGGGGCTCAAAAATGTCGTCTCCTGTGCTTTTATGTTCTTAGAAAGTTATTGCAGGATGGACTCAACCAAAACAAGGGAGCAAAAAAAAAAAAAAAAAAGATAAAAAAGGAAGACTCAAGATCGAGGAAACAGGGGTGCCTGGGTGGCTCAGTGGGTTGAAGCCTCTGCCTTCGGCTTGTGTTGTGATCCCAGGGTCCTGGGATCGAGCCCCGGGTCGGGCTCTCTGTTCGGCGGGGAGCCTGCTTCCCTTCCTCTCTCTCTGCCTGCCTCTCTGCCTACTTGTGGTCTCTGTCAAATAAATAAATAAAATCTAAAAAAAAAAAAAAAAGATGGAGGAAACAGGTGTCCCAATATCGGAACTGAAGATGATTCCTGGGACAGTGGCAGGAGAAACTGCCCAGCAGAAAAAACCCAGGAAGAAAAGAGCATGCTCCCTACCCATTCTCTGGACGGTGTGATCATTTGGAAAGCTGAATTGAGATGTGCTGTCAGAACTTCTAAGAGTGGGGGGGGAAGGCAATTATCTCCTGGTGGAGAAATTATACATCATAATAATTACACTTTCCAATTGTATCCTTCAAAGGGAGATGAAATTACCTTTCCATAAAAATCAATAAAAAAAGAATGTGAGCCACCAAGACACCCGGTGAATTGTGTCTCCTACCCAGTTGATGACTCAGGGGCCCCATGCGATGGCCTAGAGGCATCTCAAACTCAGCTATTCCACAAATGTAACTCCCGACCTTTCCAATGCTCCACGCCTTCCCATCTCTGACGCCTGAAACACAACGTACCAAGGCTTGAGGACTCATATTGGCTCAGATGGAGGTGTGCTGACAAATTCGGAGTGACCTCCTCTCTGACCCAGCCAGTCAGAGCAGTTCCATCCCCTAGGCCCTGCGATTGGTTTGGTTGTGTCATGCGATCCCAGCTGGACCAATGATGATCCAGTACAAGGAGGGCGGTTGAAACCTTGGGGCAGTTGGGTATCTTTTTCCAAGTAGCTGCTGAGTGGCAGTCACGGATCTATCTATGGTGCCAGACACGATCTCTGCCGCCCCACGGGAGCCTGATGAGATGAAAGCCCAGTAGAGCCAGGAGGCACCAAGTTAGAATCCCAGTGACACTATATAGCCTCTTGATCCCACTGTGCCTGAAGTCAACATAACTCCTAGATGCCTAGATTTTCAGGAGCCAATTAATTTCTACTTTTTCCTCACATGAGTTTGGGTCGTTTTTCAGTTGAACTTAATTTTGTTTTGCTTTTTTCTGGAACTGCCAACTAAGCAAATCTTGATCGATACAACCCCTACTCAATGCTAGACACTGGACTAAAGAGTTGACATGAGGAACGTCTGCTGGCTCAAGCAGTAGAGTGTGGGACTTTTTTTTTTTTAAGGTTTTATTTATTTATTTGAGAGAGGGAAAGAAAGAGAGAGTGCATGAGAGGGGAAAGGGTCAGAGGGAGAAGCAGACTCCCCATTGAGCAAGGAGCCCTACACGGGACTTGATCCTGGGACTCCAGAATAATGACCTAAGCTGAAGGCAGTTGCTTAACCGACTGAGCCACTCAGACACCCAGGTGTGGGGCTCTTGATCTCAGGGTTGTGAGTTCGAGCTTGGTGGGTGTAGAGATTACTTAAAAAAATAAAATCTTAAAAACGAGTTGACATGAATTGAGTCATTGAACCCAATGAGAGAGGGAATAATCTGATTCCCATTTAACTGACGAGCAAACTGAGGCTCACAGAGGTGAATCCATCCACCCAAGCTCATCAGAGCCAGGATTCCAGCCTCTACCTGCCTGATCTCACAGCCTGCCTCTCTCTGACCTCGAGGAGCCATTGCCAGATTTGGAGATTCAGAGGCAGGAACTAAGTTACGGGGTGAAGCGGGGGGAAGGAGAGGTGGCGGTGGGGAGAGCCAATGCCAATGGCCAGGACTCTCTGAACTTTCTTCAAAGGGCACCAAGGAGTAATGGAGAGTTGTGAGCAGAAGGACAGGAGGAAGGATGGACTACGGTGTGAAGACTGGATCATTCAAAACAGTAGCAAAAAGCAATAACTATCAAAACCACGACTGGATGCCACTTCGCCCTGATTTGGATGGCTGTCATAATAAAGGACAGACAGCAACAAGCATTAGCAAGGATGTGGGGAAGTCTGAACGCGGGTACGTTGCAGCTGGGAACGCAAAAATGGTGCAATCGATCTGGAAGACAGTCTGGCAGTTCCTCAAAACGTTCAAGAGTTACCATCTAACCCAGCAATTTCACTCTTAGGAATATACCCCGCGGGGCCAAAAATAGATATCCGCACAAAAAGCCTCCACGTGAAGGTTCATAACAGCATTTCCTAGCAAGCCAAAGAAGGAGAAGCAACCCAAATGCCCACGAGCTGATGAGTGGAAAAACGAAACCCTGACATCTGATTCAGCCATAAAAAGGAATGATGTAGGGATTCGCACTGAGACATGGCTGGGCCTTGAACATCCTCGGCTGAGTGAAAGGAGCCAGATACAAAGTATCGCGTGATTCCATTCCTAGGAAATGTCAAGAACAGACAAATGGGCGGGGGCCGTGGGAAAGGAGATTCGTGGTTTGCAGGGGCTGCAAGGAGGGGAGAAATGACGGTGATGGCCAGGGGCTACGGAGTTCCCTCCGGGAGAGATGCAGTGTTCTACAATTAGATGTGGGGGCTGCGAACGCGCTCTGCAAATCCACCAAGAACCATCGAAATCCAAAGTCACACTTTAAGTGGGTGCATTGTATGGGAGGCGAACCGTGTCTCAGTAAAGCGGTTAAAACAGGCTGACATTTATAGAGCGGTTTGCTGTCAAGAGAGGTGTCAACACGGCCCCGATGACTGCATTCGTATTCACAAGATCACTCTGTGAAAGACCTCAGTTTACCGAGGGGGGCGACTGAGATCAGAGAGGTTTGGCCCGTCACCTAGGGAGGTGGTGGTCAGACGGCAGAGGCTTGGCATTTCAGGCCCCGCTGGACCTGACCCTTACCCCCACCCCCACCCCTCTCTTCTTTCCTCTCCCCTAAGCCAAGCTCCCACCCAACTGACCTCATTTCCTTTCCTTTTGCACACCCATTCTTTGTGGTCTCCAGGCCTTTGCCCGCGCTGATCGACTGCTTCTGCCCAGCTGTTCTTTCTCCTTCCCTTCCACCTAGTCTGTAAAATGAATGTCTAAGGGTGAGGGGGCAAGAGAGGGGAGGTGCTGACTCCCAGTTTCCAAGCCTAGGGCTTGGGAAGTGAGAGAGTGTAGGGAAGAGGGTACCTCGAGGCGTGGCCTGGGGGAAAGATCAGGGCCTGACTCCTTCTTCCTCCCCAAGGTCTTGACCCCCACCCACGTCAACAGATTTTGAAGTCCTTGGCCTGAGTTTAACCTGAGCTGTAACTGGGGATGCAGGCAAGGAAGGATGAGGTCAGCTTCTCCCCCCCCGGCCAGTTGGCCAGGCCTGGGGTGAGCAGGTGAGGAGAGAGAGTCCTCTGACTGCCCAAGTCCTGCCCAGCATCTTGACACAAGGTGATGCCCCAGCACCAGGCTGCCTTCTCAGCCCTTTCCCGGCCAACCAGAAGTCTCTTCTCGGAGCCTTTTAGAACCTTTAAGAAGTCCACAAATGCAATAAGATACTATTCAGCCATAAAAAGAAATGGACTCCCGGTGCCTTCAACAGCTGGAAGGACCCCCAAAAGCAGGACGCCAAGTGAAAGAAGTCCGATAAAAAAGGCCACAGATTGCATGATTCTATTTACATGAAGTATCCCGGGAGGGGGCAATGAGGAATGGCTTCTTAATGGGTGTGGTTTCCTTCTGCGGTGATGAAATTTTTTTTAATGTGTTTAAATTAGACAGAGGTGGTGTTTGCATACCCTTGTGAATGTGCTCAAAGGCTCTGGATTGTTCCTTTAAAATGGTTCATTTTATGTGACTGTTGCCTCATTTTTTAAAAATAAAAGGAGTGGGGCACCTGGGTGGCTTAGTGGGTGGGTTAAGCCTCTGCCTTCGGCTCGGGTCATGATCTCAGGGTCCTGGGATGGAGTGCCGCATTGGGCTCTCCGCTCAGCAGGGAGCTTGCTTTCCCCCCACCCCGCCTGCCTCTCTGCCTACTTGTGATCTCTCTGTCAAATAATCTTTTTTTAAGATTATTTTATTTATTTGGCAGAGATCACAAGTAGGCAGAGAGGCAGGCGGAGAGAGAGGAAGGGAAGCAGGCTCCCCACTGAGCAGGGAGCCTGATGCTGGGCTTGATCCCAGGACCCTGGGATCATGACCTGAGCCAAAGGCAGAGACTTTAACCTACTGAGCCACCCAGGCACCCCTTCTTTTCCTTTTTTTAAGATTTTATTTATTTATGTGTGTGTGAGAGAGAGAGAGACCAGGGAGAGAAGGAGAGAGAGAATCTCCGGCAGACTCCATGCTGAATGCAGAGCTGGACTTGGGGCTTGATCCCATGACCCTGAGAGCATGACCTGAGCAGAAACCAAGAGCTGGGCGCTCAACTGGCTGAGCTCCCCAGGTGCCCCACAGGTAGCTTTTCTGACTGGCTTCTTTCACTTAGTGATATGCATTTAAGGTTCCTCCTGCCTTTTCATGGTTTGATAGCTTGTTTCTTCTTAGCGCTGAATAATATTCTGTGTGTGTGGATGTCCCACAGTTTATCCATTCCCCTACTGAAGAACGCCTTGCTTGCTGCCAACTTTTAGCTGTTATGACTAAAGCTGGAGTCCATCCCCTCTCAAGGCGGGGGCAACTTAGCTCCACTGCTTATGGGAAGGAATATCAAGAATTTGTGAAAAAAAAAAAAAGAATTTGTAGACAGGGGTGCCTGGGTGGCTCAGTCATTAAGCATCTGCCTTCAGCTCAGGTCATGATCTGAGGGTCATGGGATCGAGTCCCGCAGCCGGCCACCTGCTCAGCGGAAAGCCTGCTTCTCTCTCTCCCCCTGCTTGTGTTTCCTCTTTCCCTAGGTCTTTCTCTGTCAAATAAAATAAAATAAAATAATTTATGGACAAAGATTAAGGCCATCAAGGTGATTTAAAACAATTTTTTTTTTATTTTTACGTAAGCTCTACACCCACTGTGGGACTTGAGACCAAGAGTCGCACGCTCTACTGACTGAGCCAGCCAGGCCCCTCACAAGACATCAAGGTGGTTAAGAGATATTTAGGGGTAGAAACTTTGAGGCTATGCAAATGTCCTGTTTCTCCTTAAAGTTTTGTCCATTAAATTTCTCATCCATCAGTGGGTTCTACCTCCAGCAGTCATTTACTGTGATATTCTAATGGTGAGTTTCTACTTTCATCGTTCATTCTACATTCATTTTTTAAAAAGATTTTATTTATGTATTTCAGAGAGAGAGAGTGTGGGCTGAGTGGGGGAGGAGCAAAAGGGGAGAGAGAGGGAGAGAGACTCACCAGCAGACTCTGAGCTAAGCATGGAGCCCCACTTGGGGTTAGATCATGACCCTGAGATCACGACCTGAGCCAAAACCAGGAGTCGGACACTTAATTGACTGGGCCACCCAGGCACCTCTCATTCTACATTTATTAACTGAAAGTCTTCTGTCAGGGACATTTGTCCCTTCTTCTCCATTTTTAAACGGATTTACTCACGTATTTTTATTTTTATTTATTTATTAAAAAGATTTATTTATTTATTTATTTGACAGACAAAGATCACAAGTAGGCAGAGAGGCAGGCAGAGAGAGAGAGGAGGAAGCAGGCTCCCTGTAGAGTAGAGAGCCTGATGTGGGGCTCGATCCCAGCACCCTGGGATCATGACCTGCGCTGAAGGCAGAGGCTTTAACCCCCTGAGCCACCCAGGCACCCCTACTCACGTATTTTTAATCAGTACGGACTTGTGTGGACTTTACTTCATCGTTAGAGTCATAATCCAACACTATGGTTACTCACTTTGTTCTCGGCCTTTCTCTGCCTTTATTCCAGGTTTGGCCAAGGAGAGTTCTTTCAGGTTGGCTTCGGCGTCCTTTCAGCTTGTTTTAAGTACTTTCTGCCGCTGGAAGTGTCTCCAGGCTGGTGTGGTATTTCCTCGGCTCTAGCCCTAGAATCAGCCATTTCTCCAGCCCTGGGTTCCTGTATTGGAAAATGGTATTTATTTTTATTAAAATTTTTTAAACTTTTTCTTTTACGATTTTATTGATTTATTATTTATTTGACAGACAGAGATCACAAGTAGGCAGAGAGGCAGGCAGAGAGAGAGGAGGAAGCAGGCCCCATGCAGAGCAGAGAGCCCGATGCAGGGCTCGATCCCAGGACCCTGAGATCATGACCTGAGCGGAAGGCAGAGCTTTTAACCCACTGAGCTGCCCAGGCACCCCTCTTTTTATTTTTAAGGAATGTCTACACCCACGTTGGGGCTCAAACCGACAACCCTGAGATCAAGAGTCGGTTCGCTCCACTGCCCAAGCCAGCTAGGCGCGCCCACCTTGCTTCTTAGTAACCCCCTCCTGCAACAGCCAGAATCTGGCTGTCTGGCCGCCAGTATCGACCCTGTGCACTTGCTGCTTCAACACTGGCATATAAATAGTCCCCGAGTTGTTAACCTGCACCCCTGCAGGCAACAGATTTACCAAGTGAAGTACAGTGTTTCCGGGCAGGGCAGCCGGTTGTTTGAATGGGGGGGCCTCCCAGCTAAGCCAACAGGCCTGGGGTCCTTGGGCCTCCAGTTTGAGAGGCTCCCCCAACCAACCACGGTCCTCTGGTGTCTGGCCAGGGCGGAGTGGGGTCAGGGGGAGAGGGTTGTCAGTTTGTTCCTCCCTGCCTATGCCACTGAGGGCTCAGGATCCGTGCGAATGGGGTGGAGAGGGCTAAATGGAACCCTCCCCTCCACCCCCAGCTGCGGTCCTGCAGTCCTGCCACCCTCGAGGCAGGTGGGGGTTTGAGACCACAGCGTTGGGCATTTTGTCCTCTCGCTGGTGCTGACTCTGCTTTGAGAGTGGGTGCTGATCGGGCGGGGCAGCCCCCGTGGGAGGGCGCTGGGAGCAGAACCTGCTGGGTGGGTGCCCGCCCAGGCACGCATCAGGTGCTGTGGCATGAGCTGCCCTTCCCTGGGGAAGAGACCGAGCTTGACTGCGGCTTCGGGGGGCGAGCAGGATGGGTGGGGGGGTGCTTAAGGCCCATGAGACCCGAGTTGAGATCCCTCCTAATTCCTCCTCAGGGACACAGTGCTGACCGAGAGTACCCAACATTTATGGAGCTCTCACTGTATGTCCTGGCTCTGTTCTTTTTTTTTTTTTTTTTTTTAATTTTGTTTTTCTTTTTTTTTTTTTTAATATTTTATTTATTTATTTGTTAGAGAGAGAGAGATCGCGCGCACAGGCAGACAGAGTGGCAGGCAGAGGGAGAAGCAGGCTCCCTGCCGAGCAAGGAGCCCGATGTGGGACTCGATCCCAGGACGCTGGGATCATGACCCGAGCCGAAGGGAGCTGCTTAATCAACTGAGCCACCCAGGCGTCCCCTGTTCTGGTTCTGTTCTAATCACACCTTTCACCCTCAGTATCCCTCAGAGTGGACACTGATATTAAGTCCATTTTACAGATGAGGCCACTGAGGCTCATTCGCCCAAGGTTCTAGACTACAGAGTAGCTGAGCCTGGCGCCAGACTCCACACCCTTTCTATTTAGATGACATCGGGCCAGAGGGACAGACAGGGTTTGTGCCTTCCAGGATCTGGGGGTCTAGGGCACAGACACACCATGGGCCCCGTGAATAAATAAATAAGGTAGTTTCACAAGGTGCCAAATACCACGTGAGCCTGGGCAGGAGGGAGCGAGATCAAGGAAGGCCTCTCTGAGGAGGTGACCAGCTGGGAAGTGTTGGGGGAAAGGGAGTTCCAGGCAGACTTGTCCCCAAGGGCAAGGGTCCTGGGGCAGGAGGGCAGAGGGTGGCTGGAGGCAGGGACAGCAGTGAAGTAAGTAAGGAGACACAGAGCGTGGCCGTGTGTGGACCGTGGTGAGCACTTTGGCAGTTACTTTGAGTCACCTAGGGAGCCATGGCAGAATTTAGAGCAGGAGAGGGACCGGATCTGGGTATTAAGAACTGAGGCCACAGGTGTGGAATGGTGGATAGGGGTGGAGGTGCAGAGCTGGAGAAGGCAGGGTCCTAGTCTACAGAAAAGGGGCACTGGGGGTGGGCGGTGGCGGTTGCAGGGCCCCGGACAGCATAGAGCTCAGGGAGGTGTGAAGAGGCCACCTTCCCACAGAAGGGGGTCATTTATCCAGCATCTGGGTGGCTCCAGTGCATCTGGGGAATCTTCAGGGCTCATCCCTGCTGGCTTGGAAAGCCAGGCTGTGGAGCACCCCCACCGAGGGGTTCCGCATCCCCCCACCCTGGCCCCACTGGCTGCACTGCCCTGTGTGTGTCTTTGGTTGGAGCAAGCGGGAACCTTTGTCTCCCCAAGGAACAGTGCGGGTAGAAGCCTCAGGGATCCCTAGTGGGGCTCTGGCCAGGCCTGGTTGCCCCTCTCCATCCCTCACTGAGGGGCACCCCCCAATCCTCCCCTCATGGCTGAGTCAAAGGGTAGCCACAAACCCCAGCCCCCCTTCCTGGCTAGAGCCTCTGGCCTGAGGGTGGGGGAGCTGGGCCTGGCCAGGAAACTCCAGGGAACTGGGAGTGGGGGTGTGGGGCCAGCTGGGACTGGCCTGCTGGAGGAGCGGAAGCCTGGGAGAGGCGTGGGAGAGCGACATAGACAAAGACAGCCAACGACTGAGAGAGACACAAGGGAGACCAGGAGAAAGAGAGACAGACGGCAGATCTGATGAAAGAGATGCACAGAAAGCAACGGGACACTCATTCATTCACTCACTCACTCAGCAGATAACTTACTGGGCCTGGGCTGTGCCCCTGCAGGGGCCCTGCCTCTGTGGGGGGTGACCTTCTGGTGGGGACACAGCCCAGAAACATGTTAAATGAGTAAATCACATCATTGGGAGCAATAAGGGTAGCAGAGCCGGGGTGTGGGGGAGCCAGAACTTCCTCATTTGGGGAGAAGGAGGTTCTCACCAGAATCCTGCCTTCTCCTGCTCCTCCCCAACTCCCTCTAAGCCAGGTGTGGGAGCGAGGGAGTGGGGGATGGAGAGGGCCCAGAGGTGACTGCTGGGATCCGGGAACTGAGGCTATCGCCGCCTGGCTGAAGACCCCTCCTAACCTG
>RCUC01107966.1:0-10244 GCA_003697995.1 Taxidea taxus jeffersonii
GTGGGATACAACCAGGAGCCTCCACATTTTATGTGAACTTCAACAGTACTGTGGAGACCAAGGCAGTTTTGCTTCGGTTAAGCAGGATGTATTTTCATTTTTAAGAGAACCCTCCTGTAAGAGGTAGGTTTATTCAATTCTCTTAAAAAATTGGTGGGATTCTTTTTAAGTATTCTTTCCAAAGCAACAGTTACACAATTGGAATATTGGATTCAATATAAAAATGTAGTTCCTAGCTAACACTGTTTACATATGATCATGATTATAGATTAGGATAGTCTTCACATTTCCAAGCAAGATCCAGTTTAAAAATCTTCTTCTTTCCAAACCCCTAATAACAGCCATTTGAGAGTAAACCAGAGCATTACATCACTCCAATAAGCTGTAGGTTTCATTACATGCACCAACAAATCTACATGGCTGGCTTGTGCATTCCACTTTTACAGAATTTATTTTATACCTATTATACCGAACAGTATTTAAACACTGACATATAAACTCCCTAATAAGATAAAGCGAAGATAAAAATGTTTATCTTATTGGAAACAAGATACACCATCACTTATAGTCTTCAAACATTATCGCACTTTAACTTTCCTAATTTGACAATGCATTCAGGGAACAATCTGCAGGCAATTACATTTAACAGACAAATTAAAGAACACTTTTAAGCAGACATGACTGTCCTAAATTGTTTCCTAGGTAAGAATTTTACAAGCATCACTGTGATTGGCGGTAGCGGTGGAGCTGGAGAGTACTGCGTCTTCTCCATGCCGCAGGGCGAGACTTGTGTGGTGGAACTCGTGACCCTTTCCAAGGCCACGGCTCTTTGGGTCTGCAGATGTCAGCCCTTGCATCTCCCTGTGCTGGTGGACTGGTCTGGTGATCCACTGGATGTCAGGGTTTCTTCTGATAGCTTTATGGAATGGATCAATGAGGATAACCTCCAAGAATTTGTATGTGGAACCTTCACCGACCCAGTAAGAATTCAAGACTCTTAGAACCCCGCAGTGTCGTCCAGCTCACTCCTCTGCAACAGACTGAAGGCTTCGTGCAAACTTGAGCTGATTATCACCATGATGGACTGGCTTGCCCTGGGTAGCACCCTTAGGAGCTGGGCGTTTGCGGCCACCACGACGCACACGAATCCGATATATGATATAACCTTGCTTGGTCTTGCACCCCAGCCTGCGCGCTTTATCCGGAGGTTTGGGCAGGGGGCCCTGTGGAGCGCAGAGAGCTGGCGTATGCCAGCTGCACACGCTGAGAAGAAAGCGCGTTACACGGGGCTGCTTCTTCCTCCATAGTTCCTGGATGAACTTGTAAGCGCCCATCTTGGCCTACCTTTGAGCTGATGGCTGCCACCCAACGGAAAGGTCTTACCATGCTCTATTTTTTTTTTTTTTTTAAGATTTATTTATTTATTTGACAGAGAGAGAGACTACAAGTAGGCAGAGAGGCAGGCAGAGAGAGAGGAGGAAGCAGACTCCCCGCTGAGCAGAGAGCCCGATGCGGGGCTCGATCCCAGGATCCTGAGATCACGACTGGAGCTGAAGGCAGAGGCTTTAACCCACTGAGCCACCCAGGTGCCCCTTACCATGCTCTATTTTAATAGCTGCACCGGATAAGACCTAAGGTTTACAGCTCAGCAAGCAACCAGGCTGGGTGATGAAATGCTTCCTATCAGTCAAATCAGAATTGGCGAGTGATTCCCTTGAAGCTCCCCTGAAGAAGCAAGATTCTGCCACTATGAGGACCGGTAGAAAAACATAGTACTCTCTCCCAGCTGTGCAGTTGTCTCCAAAGGAAGCCTCACTCTGAAGACAATGTTTGAAATCCTACTCTATTTTAATGTAGCCTGAAAGGGTGCCAGGATCCATGTTGTGTTTCTGAGTAAGCGCGTGGGCATATGTCTATTTCTCTGTTTAGAATATGTGGAGCAAATATCCCTTGGGTCCTGAGATTTAGGACTTCATCAAAGCTTCAAGACAACAAAAAATGCCCTGACTGGTATCACTAACATTCTGTTAATTTTTTTAACTTTTTTTTTTTTTTTAAGTTGGCTCTGCCTCTAATGTGCGGCTTAAACTCACCACTCTGAGATCTAGAGTCCCGTGCTCTACTTGACTGAGGACTGAGCCAGCCAGGTGGCCCAACTCTTCTGTATTGTATATTAAAGTCACATATAATATGCCTGTTCCTGGATCATGCCCCATCTGTCTCATTTCTTGCATTAATATCACATTGTTTTAATTATTATTGCTTTGTAATAGGTTGTAATAACTGGTGGCCTCTTACTACTTTTTTTCTCAAAGTTCTCATAGCTTTTCTTAACTAATAGAAAAATTACTTAATTATATACTTCAATTTATGGAAATTAAGAACATTAGAAAATCCAAAGTTAATCCAAATGGAATCTGTAGTGTATTTATTCTTTTAATAGAATCTACAGTTATTTGTATTTTTTTTTACAGGTAGCAACATTTGCAGATTTTATGGAATCTGTATTTTAGAGGCAAATACATCAGAGTAATAACAGTGGTGGCATTGAGATGTGTTTCTTTCCATGACATTCCCTTTAAAAATGCAATCAGTTAGCCAGAGGCCACCTATCAACCTACTTTATGATGAGATGTTAAGTGAGTGATCAAGTTATACAAAGTGTAGGATGCAAATTATCCATGGACTAAATAATTCACCTTCGAAAGGTCTTATCTTTTTGCAAGATAATTACACATTTAATGAACACAGAGATTATATTTTCCTTAAAAAATGCATGAAATTAACAAACATGGTGTATTCCTGGTAACCTTAGTTAAGTAACCTGATTGTAAAATTGAAAGGAGGAAGATGAGAGGAGTCTCGGTGGCTCAGTTGGTCAAGTATTTACCTCAAGCTCAGGTTGTGATACCAGGGTCCCAGAATCAAGCCTGGCTTTGGGCACCCTGCTCAGCAGGGAGTATGCTTCTCCCTCTGTCTCACCCCTGCACTTGTGCACACACCTATGCTCTCACTCTCTCTTCCTCTACCCACACCCAAGTAAATAAATAAATCTTAAAAACGAAAAAGGAGAAGGCGAAAAATTTGATAAGAGCACACTAACACATCAGCAATATACTTTCGGGAATATATGAGTTTCTGCTTTGGAGGGCTCTGCCTCATCACAATAGTATCTGAATTTTGGCTCTTTATCTCTGTGATACATGCCATGGTCTTTATGAAGTAGTTCAATTATTGAGAATCTTGCTCTAGTATACTCAAAAAGTATGGGTTTGTTTATATGACAGCAGTTCAATTTTGAGGCTTTTCTCTTTTATCTTATGTTGCAATTATATTCCAGGTCACATAAATGATAATATGTGAAGACTGAGTTACAAGAATAATATTTAGTATAATATTTAGTATATGTATAATAAATATTATATATAGCATAAGATAAAATTTATCCAAACTTAAAGTTCTGAGGCAAGGAGGGGAAGCAGTGAGCCCACCACAAAGAGCTGACTAGAGACATGAGAGTGGTATTGTGCATCAGAACTGCTCAGAAACCCCACTGAGGGGCGCCTGGGTGGCTCAGTGGGTTAAAGCCTCTGCCTTCGGCTCGGGTCATGATCCCAGGGTCCTGGGATAGAGCCCCACATCAGGCTCTCTGCTCCGCGGGGAGCCTGCCTGCTTCCTCCTCTCTCTCTCTCTGCCTACCTCTCTGCCTACTTGTGATCTCTCTCTGTCAAATAAATAAATAAAAATCTTAAAAAAAAAAAAAAAAGAAAGAAAGAAACCCCATTGACATATCTCCTAATACCTACACATGCTATTTACAAGGACCCTCCTGTCAACAGTTTCCTATACCACCAGTGTCGCAGCCGACACCATGATCAGACCAGCCTCACCATCACCTCCGCTATCCCACATCTCTATCATTAACCCTAGCACCACTCCCACAACCACAAACATCCTGCATGACCTCCTGGTTTGGAGAGTGACCGTGTGTCTGGACAGAAACTGAATGGCATTCTGTGCACACACACGCACAATATGGGCTGGGCTTATGCACCTCAAAAATCAAACCCTGGAACATTTCCTTTCCCCTCCATGAAAACAAAGAAACTAGTGAAACTGGCTAGAATTTATTTTTGCTGAGCTTCTCCAACCTGATTTTTTTTTTTTTTTACTTTCTTTTCTAGATATCTTCTTGCTTTCTGACCCATTTTGATGTAGTGTTTCTTGTCCAGGTCCAACATCTCTGCGAGTGATATGTGATCATAGAAAACACCCAACTCTGACCCGCCCACCAAAATTACACTTTTGGAATTATTGTACTGCCATTTTTATCCAACTGCCTTCTGCACTACATGGCCTGATTTGACCTCATTCAGATCCAACAAAAATTCACAGAGAATGTCTTCTTCCTGAAGTTTTCTCTTCTCTTGGATTTCATGTAATTCTTCTTTCCTGATTGTTTCAATTTTTTTTCTATTAAAAAAAGTTCAAAATTTTTAATTATTCTCTACCACTATTGTTTTTCTTTCTAGAGATCAGTGTCTCCAAAACCTTTAGATCAAAACAAGCCATTTCCATACCAAAGTGACTATACTTCAAAATTTTGACTTTTTGGCTATAGCTCCTTATCAAAGTAAAATTTAAATTTATACATTTTGTCATCACTTGGCTTCCCTGGGAAGTGTGAAGTTATTGGGGAATGCCCCAGAGAACAACTCTTAGGTGAGGGGATCATGAAAGTAGTAGGACCAGGAAAAGGGAGGTGGAGAAAGTTACAGCCTCATCACAAAGCCCCCAGCAGATCCTACGGGTATTCCAGAACGGGGATGTCCCTTAGAGTTGTTCCTCTTAAAGAAAATGGTCTGGCCTTTTTTAAGTCTGTGAAATTTGCCTAGCTTATTAAACATCATTCCCAAAACTGTTTCAACAACATCATCCTTACCTATACCTTTGTAGAATTTGCTTAAACAATTTGCTTTTACAGATATTTTTCTAATTCTATAATTGCTTTTCATATAAAATCTAATTATGTTGAGGGAGTTTTGCCCACCTCTCCTTCTCTCCACATACAAGGCTGCAGTATTAAAAAAAAAATGCAGTGCTGATTACAGCAAGATTAGGGTGCAGTCACCACATCAAAGTATCCTCAAGTGGAAGGAGACAAAGACATGACTGACTCAAGCCTAGGAGAGCCAGTACAAAGGTCAAGTCTAAAGGCAGAAACAGGGTAACTAACCAACAGGAAAGGTAGTTGGGTATCTGGATCAGGACAGAAACTGGAGCAGGGAAGAAACTGGAGCAGTGCAAGACTAGGTCAAAAACAAAGCCATTGCTACAAACAGCATCCAATGACTACAGTTTGCCTTTGTTGGTCATTTAGTCCTGAGTATGTAGTGAATAACGTTCGTAGGGCTTAAAAGGACACAAAGAAGGAGACATCTTAATATCTGGGTTTATTTCAAGAGAAATGCATCATGAAGAAATAGAAAATCTGGACAGACTAGTTACTAGTAACAAGGTTACATGCCAACAAACAAAACATCCCAACAAACAAAAGTCCAGGACCAGATAGCTTCACTGGTGAATTCTACCAAACATTTAAATAATTAATACCAATCCTTCTCAAACTCTTCCAAAAAAATAGAAGAGGGGACACTTCCAAACATTTTAGGAGGCCAGCATTACTCTGATACCAAAACCAGACAAGGACACTGCAAGAAAAGTAAATTACAGGTCAATATCCCTGATGCACACAGATGCAAAAATCATCACAAAATGCAAATGAAAATTATCAAACCAAATTCAACAGTACATTAAATGGATCACATATCTTGACCAAGTGGGATTTATTCCAAGGATGCAAGGATGGTTCAACATGCGCAATAATTCAATGGATATTTATCACATTATATATAAAGTGATACATTATATATATACATAAAATACGTATTTTATATATGTTTTATATATATTATTACATTAAATCAGTCAATGGATATACCACATTAACAAAATAAAGAATAAAAATCATATAGTCATCTCAATAAATACAGAAAAAGCATTTGACAAAATTCAACATCTATATATGATAAAAACTCTCCAGAAAGTGGGTATAGAGAGAATACACCTCAACAGAATAAAGACCATCACAAGCCTAGAGCTAACATCATAATCAATGGTGAAAAGCTGAACTGAAATCAGAAATAAGACAAGGATGCCCACTTCTACCATTTTTATTCAATGTAGTCTAGCCAGATCAATTAGGCAAGAAAAAGAAATTAAAGCCATCCAAATCAAAAAGGAAGAAGTAAAACTCACTATTTGCAGGTGACATGATATTACATATAGAAAGATCAAAAAAGACTCCAACAATAAAACAAAACTAAACAAAACTGTAAGAGCTAATAAGTCAATTCAGGAAAGTTGCGGAATACAAAATTCATGTATAAAAATCAGTTGCATTTTTATATATCAATAAAGTACAGAAAGAGAAATTAAGAAAACAATCCTATTTGCAACTGCATAAAAAAATAAAACACTTGGTAATAAGTTTACCAAGAAGATGAAAGGCTGAAAACTATAAAGCATTGATGAAAAAGGAGAAGATACAAATAAATGGAAAGATATTCCATGCTCATGAATTAGAAGAATCAATATTGTTAAAATGTCCATACTACCCCAATCTATGTACTCACAATTTCTATCAAATATTCGCAATTTCTATCAAAATTCCAATGATATTTTTCACAGAAATAGAACACACAGTCTTAAAATTTGTATGGAACCACAGAAGATGCATATCTTACCTATCTTGGAAAGCAACATTTTTCAGGCTCCCTGGCCAACTGGATTCCAGCTCAATTCCACAAAAGGACAGGAAAAAAAAGGGAGAAATCTGTTTTTAACCTCTTTCTCTTCGCTTTGGGCAGGCCCTAGCAACACGTTGTTCCTTGGAGATTTCTGCTGCCTCTGGATTGATTCATAAGCCTCCATTCACCCAGGTCTTGAGTTCTGGTAAATCTGCCTTATCCCTTTGTTCCTTAATTCCTTACCTAGGGCACTATAAGCTTCCTACTGCAGCTAATATCTGGGAGGTCTCACCATTCCCTCTTTGGTTTTTCTGTCTTTCCAATACATTTGTAGGTCATTTCTCACGGTAAGTTCCTTTTATTAAACTAGCTGGCATAAGCAATGTTTTTCTCCCTGAATCTTAATACACCCACTAATTTTTATGTCCCCTTGCACAAAATGAGGATTGCACTGACTTCTAAGGTCCTTTCAGCTCTTTTATTGGGGATTATGTCCTACTACACTTTCCCTGTAATCTCGCATACCTTTCCATTCATTCATTCAGCTAATATTTATTGTGCTATTACCAAGTGCTAGGCACTGTTCCAGGTGCCAAGAATATGTACAACAGTAAAAAAATTAAAGTCTTGATATCATAGAGCTTGCCTCCAACTGTGAGATAGGAGAAGAAATTGTCCCTTTTTGATGAGGACTGAAAGGGTTCTCCAGATGTAGGACTTTTAGCCCTAAAACTGGAAAAATCCCAGGCATTTTGATACATGACCATCATTCTGCAGGAATATAGATAAAGAAACATACATGTATTTTTAAAAATCTCAAGTAGTAATAAAGGCAATGACAAAATAAATGAAAAATAAACGCACAAAGAACTTCTTATCCAAAACCAAAGAACTCATGAATCAAAGGATTTTTTGGGAAGGAATATCTTCTACATGTTTACCTTAAGTATCCAAGTTCCATTTGCAACCTATCCAGAACAAGATTAGAATAAAATACCTTCCTTTAATACCTTAGAATATATTGGGTTATTTAAAGCTTCATTAAAATAAAATTTACATATATAACAGAAATGTCACAAAATACAGTAAGATTATGTGACAGAGACTACTCATTTTATGTACAATTTTATTCTCCCCTTCCTCCTTAGTGAAGGAATCTTGAATTTTTTCAGGGTGGTAGTGTATGTTGGGAGAGGCATGGACCCTGGGCATGCCTGCATTTTCTTGTTGGGTATGTCAAGGATGCAAGGTCCTGACTGCTCTTGACCCAGACCATTATCCAAGGTTGTTTTTGCAGCAAGCAAGACCAAGAGCATGTTTGCTTACTACTTGCTATAAAATGCTGTGTTTCCCCAGACTCAGTGCTCTTCTTCTGTAATGCAACTCATTGCATATACAGACTGTCATCCAAGCCCATGGCACCATTCCCATGGGACATGGGACCAAGGGGCCAAGGTAATCTCTACAAATATGCTCTGTAATGATTAATAAAGACTCAAGAGTCTCTTGACTTCTGTCAGCATCCATAAAATAGTAACAGGATAATGTAATAGTTTGTAAGTTAGATAAAATCAAATTCCAGATTTGACTTGTGGAAAAGTATTTTGCAGATAGATATGATCAGGTATTTGAATTCTGGCAAAGAATCTATAAGTGGAAATTACTGGGAAGAATATGTACAAAGTTTCCCTAAAGAGAGATAGATAGCAAGAGTGTTCTTTCATTGTTGTTGTTGTTGTTGTTCTTTATCTCCTCTTCCTTTCTATTGTTGGAATAAAGTAAGATGAGTGGATATCTAGCAGCCATGTTGGGTCTTGCAGTGACCTTGAGTATAGAAGCCTATACCAAGGATGACAGAGCAGAGAGGTAGAAGAATCCCAGTTCCCTGCTGACTTTTGTGGAATTTTCATACGGATTTTTGCCTACTTGTCTAGATGATTATATTTGGTGAAAGAATAAACTATAATGCCTTTGTTACAGTACTTGGGGATCCCCTACTTTCAAAATTATTAAATAATTTTTGTATATTATGAACACCTAGGAAATGAGATACCAGTGGTTTTAAGTATCTCAAAAGCATAAGTAATTTCTGAGAAGTGTGTCATAGACCTGTCTGAAAAAAAAAAGATCAGTAGAATTAGGAGTCAGAGAGTCTTTTGGGCAAGGTTCTGGGTCCTTCCTTCATCACTTTAACTATAGAAGACTTATTTTTAATCTGTTTTGTATCATTTGGTCTTCTTTTTATTTGAAGAAAGATTCCACCTCTGTAAAAAAGTTTGGAAACTACTCTGGTAGTGAAAGTTTATAAAACACCATCCATATAATTATATGAACTTGAAATTAGAAAACTTTATCTTAAGTTTACTATTTGGAATTCATTTGATATTTTGTAATTGTATTTGTAAGAATAGAAAATTAGTTTTAGTTGTGATGGAATATGTTTTGGCAATCCTACTGCATGGATTTCCATTTGTAAGTAATTTTAAAAGGTTATATTCTTCCCTGAGCACACATTTTCAAGTACCTATTATTGCTATTCTACTTTATGCATTAGTGTCTTGGGGATGAATATGGCCCTTAATGTAGAACCTGGGATTACAATGTTATCATTTTTGAATTTTTTTTAACAACTGCTAAGAGGGCTCTGCAATTACAACACATTAAAATACTTCTACTATTGCTCAAAATAATCTTATAACAACTGCTTCAGCTTTTACCATAGGAAACACAGGAAAACTTTGATAAAATACATAGCAACCTAAACAAACAAAAGATTTTTCAGCTGCTAACTAAATGAAACAAAATATGGTTTTGTTCTATTTTATTTAAAATAGTCATATACTTATTTACTTTGAATTCAGATCTAAAATGATTGAGGAATGGGAAGCAATTACACAACATACTAGTTAGTTTTGAGTTGAAAGCACCAAGACGTCTTTTGAAAAGTAAATGTTTTTCTTTTTTAAAATATTTATTTATTTATTGAGTAGTAATGTTTTTCAAAATTACAATGATTTTTTAAAAGTTGATCTAATAAAATCCTTCAGGAACAATAATGGTCTTTCTTAGCTAAGGAGCTATCAGAAAGGATGCTTTCATGAACCATTTACAATGGCCCCATTTCCTTCCAGTAAAGGAAGATTATGTACCACAAGGATCCAGAGTCAGCAACTGATTAAGGCTGAATAGGACACTAAGCAGAGGTCTATCTAAAATGTTTAACAACTGGTATGGCCTGGGCCCTGGGAAACAAGGGGAAGAGACTCCCCTTCTTTATTGGAGAAGTTTGAAAGTCACATGACATAAGTCATGTGATACAGGGTGATGTACGTGACAATCTTTTTTTTTTTTTAAGATTTTATTTATTTATTTGACAGAGAGAGAAAGATCACAAGTAGGCAGAGCAGCAGGCGAGTGTGTGTGTGGTGGCAGGGT
>RCUC01107967.1:0-22243 GCA_003697995.1 Taxidea taxus jeffersonii
AAAAAAAAAAATGTGACTTTTCCCTTTGTGGTTTCTTCTGTTACTTTTTTACTCATCTATTTCTTAGCTTGAGATTAAATACTCACGTATACTTTCTTTAGTTCTTAATAGTTTAGTTCATCCTTCTTATTATTGAAACCTTCTGGGATTTATGAAAAGTATGGTAAGAAATAACCTAAATTTACTTTTTTCCTGAGAATTAACTAATTGTGCCAGTGATGGTCCGCCCTCCCCCCAATTTGTGATGCCATGTTTACCTGCTGCTGACTTACAGCTTCTGCAAGTCGGGCTCTCTGTCGATTCTCATGCGAGTCCCTTCACTGTTGTGATCCTCTCACTTTACAGATTATTTTAATATCTGATCGGGCAAGCTGTTTGGCCCCGACCGCTGTCCTGTCCTCCAATTACTTCGTATTCAAACCTGTCTTAACTATTCTTTCCCATTTGTTCTTCCGCTTCACCTTCAGAAAACATTTCTCAAATGAAATTTTTAAAAAGCCTCATCAATTTTTGGTACTCTTAATGCCGAATTTACATTTAAATAACAGTAAGAATACAAGAAAGCTCATTATGACTTTTTCAAACTAAGCAAAGACAACCATGGCATTCTGGACGGCCAGAGTATCTGTCGATGTCTGAGGGCGGGTCACAAAGGCGCTGAGGGAGGGCGCCACCTGCTGGCCTCTTGTGGGAGCTGGAGTGTGAACAGTACTCTGGTCCTACAGAGGCTTGATACCATGGGATAGCGTGAACAAGAACCCACCTCTAAACCATGGGAGAACACAGAGAAAGTCTCCTATGTTGCACAGTTGAAGAGATGCGCCGTTACTCCAAGTGGCAAGTTTCTTCCTAATTAGCTGTCACATGCCTGAACTTTTATCATTAAAGAAATTAATTCCTTGCAGCCTCAACCTCATTTGAACCACAAGACACAGAAAATCATGGGAGTGGCTGTTTTCTCAATTCTCCCAGGGATGTTATAGGCCTAGAAATGAATTCATTACATATTGGATGCCTCACGTTTTCAGGCTTATTGATAGGTTGGTAAAACCCTAGTTGAGTACAGACTTGCTTTGTAAATGAAAATGTTCCTGGTATTGTAAAATCTCAAAAGAAAAAAAAAAAAAAACACTGTACCAGAGGGATTCATCTTACCTGACTTGCTGTTGGTCGCTTCTTCGGGTCCCAATTCAACATTTCAGTCATAAGCTGAATCGCTTCATTACTGGCATTGGGAATAAGAGTTTTTAAGTTTATAGGAACACACTGGGGAAAACGGAAGTTCATAGAGGATGCAAGCTGGTACCCTTCTGGCCAATCACTCTGTTTAAGGAATATATAAGTGGGTGGGAAAGGAGAGCAAAAAGAAAATGATTTTTAGTGATCAATTTAAAAACATAGGTATAATATAAAAATCACTGGTAGTTTACTGTTGATTTATAGAAACAGAATGAAATACCAGCCTACCACTCAATGCTATATATAGTATAGAAAGAATATTAAACTCTTGTCCATTTTTTAGATCTTAATGATCATACCCAGCCGACTCTGAATATATAAGGCACAAGTGGTGCACACAAACGCTGGTCATTCCAAAGACCCTCATTATGTTAGACATTGCATCCACTGTTAGAAACTGCACATAGTTTGGAAATAACCAATTACATGAAGCTTTAATAACTATGTTTACTTGTCTAATTTTAACTACAAGGCACATACTAACATAATTAGGCTGTATTTATACGTACTTATTAAGTACTTATCAGAAAGTAAGGTCTGGCTGAGTGCAGTAGTTAATTGAGAAGTACTCAGGCCGAGGAATCAAATATCCATGGCAGAGTATGTAAAATGAAACAGGAAAAGTTAAGAGGAAATGGTCCAGGACACCTGGGATTCTAGAGTTGATGCCAATGAATATTTGCAGAGCAAATGGGTAAGAGTCTAAGCAAGAATGACCACGAGGTCATCAACTGGTCATGAACCCAAAGTAAATATACAGAATTCTAAATAGAATGTTCCCTTAAGTTCTTAAAGGTAAGAACCCTTTTTCCTTCACTCGTGAAGGATTCTGGCTTCTCATCCCACCCAGTTTAAAAAAAAAAAAGGATAAGAAAAATAACCATTAAAGCATAAGCCTATTTGAAAATGAAAATATCAGATAGCTAGGTAAAAATCATAATCAAAAGTTATAACAACTTAAGGACCAGAGTACTCACTTTTTTGGGAGTCCCTAAAACTTGGCAAATCTTAAAGATTTCATCGACCTCACTTGTCCCTGGGAAAAGTGGTCTTAATGTATATAGTTCAGCCATTATGCTCCCAACAGCCCACACATCAATGGGAGAGCTGTACACTGAAGATCTTAATAAAACTTCAGGGGCACGATACCTATGAAAATAGAAAACAAAACAAAACGGGCCACTTTGATTGGGGTTGGAAAGATGGAGAAATGGTGGGGTTTGGTTATACATTTCAATCAAGGAACCGGTACTAAGTGCCTTCTACGTATCCGGCATTTGCATAGCATGTTGGGGCTCTGTTGGACATAACACATTTTCCCGGACTACGAACAGTTGGCGGAGTTGGAGACAAACATAAATGAAATGTCCAAGTGGCCTAAGTTAGGAACTCAAATGAATAAATATGGAAATAAGTTCTGTAAGACAGGGTGGGCGGGGGGGGTGCTCTGTACGGAAGCAGAGGTATTCTGAATGAGAACAGTAGCACAATTTTATAAAGTATATCTATGATGTATTTATATGAAGGACAGAAAACAAAAGATGAACAAAGACTATTTCTAAGTAGTGGGGTTTTCCTCTTCTTTTTACTTATCAGATTAAAAGTGCTGACTCCTTCAGTGGACTCAGTTCCCCCAACTGACAATATCTTCAATGGAGAAAAATACCCTATTTATGAGAGCAAAGGTACCTGGTGGAAAAGTAGTCTCAATTCTAACTTTTTTTTCATATTGAAATGTGTAGATTTACCAGCCCAAATATTTCACAGTATTGTCTTTTTGCTTCTGTTCTGAGTACCTTTCTTTGACAGGTTTATTGAGATACAATTTGAATAACATACAACTCATCCATTTAGAAGCATATGACTCGGGGGCTTTAAATATATTCAGTGAGTGTGTAATCCATTATCACGATCAATTTTGAACATTTTCATTGGCCCCAAAAGAAACTTCACACCTCTCCAATGTCCCTGTATCCCCAGTGCTAGTCTACTTTCTGTCTCTAGAGATTTGCCCTATTATGTGTACTTCATACAAGTTGAACCATATTCTATCCAATCCTTGTGGACTGGCTTCTTCCACTTAACATGTTTTTTTTTTTTAAGATTTTATTTATTTATTTGACAGAGAGAGAGAGCACAAATAGGCAGAGGGGCAGGAAGAAGGAGAGGGAGAAGCAGGCTCTCCACTGGGCAGGGAGCCCAATGTGGGGCTCAATCCCAGGACCCTGGAATCATGACCTGAGCCGAAGGCAATCGCTTAACCGACTGAGCCACCCAGGCACCCCACTTAACATGTTTTCTAGGTGTATCCAAGTTGTATTGTAGCACTTATCAGTACTTCATTCTTTTTACCACCAAATAACATTCCATTATATGGCTATCGCACACTTTAGTTATCCATTCAACAGTGGATGGGCATTTGGGTTGTTTCCAATTTCTGGCTATTATAAGGAATGCTGTTGTGAACATTCATATATAAGTTTTTGTGTGGGTGTGTGTTTTCCTTTCTCCGAGGTGCAGAGGTATGGAATTTCAGAGCCCATGGGAACTATATGCTTAACCACCGCAGAACTGTGGACTCTCTTGTGCATTTTACATTCACCCCAGCGGCATATGACGGATCCAGTTTCTCTGTGTCCTTGCCAATACCTGTTACTATATTTTGACATTTTTATGAGATAAAATTAATAGTTTTGAAAGTCTTGCCAAGTTTAGATGTTGAAAACAAGTCTTCTCAATTACAATCCATTTCAGTATAGCGTCTAAATTTACCCAGTTGAAAAAAGATACGCAACCAGAAATGGAACTGTGCTTCCTCCCCTTAGAAGCTCCCCGGTATTCCCCATCTCAATTAGTGCTGACACCATCCTTCCAGTTGCTCAATAAACAAAGCAAAACAAAACAAAACCCCCCTTAGAATCGTCGACTCGTTTATTTTGTACTGCACATCTGATTCATCAGGAAATCATGTCCTGCCCTACTTTAAAAACACCACCTCCATGGCCACCAGATCCAAGTCACTGTCATTTCCTGCTAGTGGAACAGTCTCCTACCTGGTCTCCCTGCTTCTTCCCTTGCTCTTCTAAAATCTATTTTTAACATCGCAGTGAGAGTGATAGTTTTAAGACCTGGCAGATCAGGGCGCTTGGGTGGCTCATAGAGTTAATCCTCTGCCTTCGGCTCAGGTCGTGATTTCAGGGTCCTGAGATCGAGCCCCACAACGGGCTCTCTGCTCAGCGGGGAGCCTGCTTCCCCTTCTTTCTCTGCCTACTTGTGATCTTTCTCTCTCTCTGTCAAATAAATAAATAAAATAAAAAAGACCTGGCAGACCACATCGCACCTCTTCTCAGCATTCTCCAGGGGCTCCCCAGTTCACTAAGATTGACAAGTCATCACAGTCCTTATGATGACCTATAAGGACCTGAAATCTTGCCCTCCATTAACTCTCCAGACCCATTTCCTTCTGCAGAATTCACACATGGCTTTCCTGTCTCAAGGCCTCTATACTCAGCATTTTCTCTGCCTGAAAGCTCCGTGCCTTGGCATCTCCTTCTCAGAGAGACCCTCTATTTAAAATAGCAGCATGGGGACGCCTGGGTGGCTCCGTTGGTTAAGCGGCTGCCTTCGGCTCAGGTCATGATCCCAGCAATCCTGGGATCGAGTCCCACATCGGGCTCCTTGCTCGGCAAGGAGCCTGCTTCTGCCTCTGCCCGCCACTCTGTCTGCCTGTGCTCGTTCGCTCTTTCTTCCTCTCTCTCTGACAAATAAATAAATCTTAAAATAGCAGCATGCCCTCTCCCTCCCCTAGCCCTCTTACTCCCTGTCCATTTCCATATTTTATTCTTCTCCATAATAATGTATCATCATCTGATATACAAATATTCTTGTTTTTATTGGAATGTAATACACATGTAGAAAAATGCATGTATCGTAAGAGGACAACTTGCTGAATTGTCACAAATAGAATATACCCATTGACCCAGCGCCAAGATCAAGAAACTGGGTGTTATCAGCATCCCAGGAGGCCCCTCTCCTGCACTCTGGCGGTCACTACTCAAGTAACTGCTACCCTGAATTCTAATAGCAGAGATTAGTTTTCTCTATTTTTGTACTTTGTAGAAATGGAATCATACCGTATGTACTTTTTTTTTTTTCTGTTTGGCCTCTTACTCAGAATTATATCTGTGAGACTCGGTCATATTGTTGCATATAGTGACTTTGGTTCTCATTGCTGTAAGGCATCCCACTGGATGAATATATTATGCTGCATGTGATGGACATTTGGGTAGTCTGGAGTTTGAGATATGAGTACATGTCTTTTGATGAACATGTGCATGTCTTTCTGTTGGTAACTCATGATGTTTTTAGCTTATTTGGGTTTGTTTTGTTTTGTTTTGTTTTAATATTTTATGTATTTATTTGACAGAGAGAGAGAGAGAGCGAGAGCGAGCGCACAACCAAGGGAGCAGCAGGCAAAGGGAGAGGGAGAAGCAGGCTCCCCACTGAGTAGGGAGCCCGATGTAGGACTCGGTCCCAGGACCCTGGGATCGTGACCTGAGCCGAAGGCAGACGCTTAATGACTGAGCCACCCAGGTGCCCTAACTTGCTTATCTGTATATGGGATGTCATGTAAGCAGCATGAGATCAACGGTTTTTCTGTTTCGTTCACTTCTGTGTTCCACATGCCTGAAATAGTGCCTAGCACATAGTAGGTGTTCCACAAATGTTTGTTGAATGAATGAATGAAATCTCTTTTCCTTCAGAACAGTTGTGACCCAGTCCTTCTCTCTCCACAGAATGCAACATTCAATTCAGTATTTTGTTTTAAATACTCAAAATGGAACCTCCAGAAAGCTATGTTAATGATACACTGTAGTAAAGCTTCAACGTTGACCTATTTCTGCCTCTACAGAGTTGCATAAGGGTACTCACCATCTGGTAGATACATAATCAGTATATGGTGGCTGTGATCTTAATTCTCTTGCAAGTCCAAAATCAGCAATTTTCACAAGTTCTGGACCCATACAAAGCAAGTTTTCTGGTTTCATATCCCTATGAAAAAAACCTTGGTAACGTAGAGGGGAAAAACAGTAATTGAGAATTATGTCTGAACACATTTGACTTCTCAACAAAATATAATTGAGCCTCTCTGTTGTAATTAGGGATGTGAACTTGGGGAGAAAAATCCATATTTATTGTCTAAAAGAGATGGAGGTGGGGACCCTGCTTTCAAAATTTGATAAGTTTACACAGTATATGAGGCCATTTAAAATACCCACTTAGCACATATTTCTATTTGTGAATCCAGTAAGTTCAAGCACTTGGACTAGATACTGCCACATTCCAATTATCTCTAGTAATTTGCACAACTAGAAGGAGGTATTATGGTCACTATTTGTGTAGTAAATGAGGAGGGAGAAGCCTGGAGAAAAGGAACCTAATTAAAGCCGGAGCAAAGCTACATAATCAGGCTTATGTCACTTATTTGAAAAGTCCATTAAACAAAAATAGAACTCCACACATTTTAGCCAGTTCCTTCATTTACAATTATTTTATTTAATAGCTCAGTTTTCCCCTGGCAGCTGCCTTATTGAAAAACCCAATTATTTACCAATTCAGTATGTAAAATAAGTGGTTACTGGAGCTGAGAGGCAGGTCAGAGAAACTAAGGCAGAAAAGGCAGCAAGAAGAACATGAAAGCCCTCTTTGTACATTTCTTTTATTTATTTATTTATTTATTTGACAGAGATCACAAGTAGGCAGAGAGGCAGGCAGAGAGAGAGGGGGAAGCAGGCTCCCTGCTGAGCAGAGAGCCTGATGTGGGGGCTTGATCCCAGGACCCTGAGATCATGACCTGAGCCGAAGGCAGAGACTTAACCCACTGAGCCACCCAGGTGCCCCTCTTTGTACATGTCTAAGGGGGATCTAAAGCTTGCT
Organism: Taxidea taxus jeffersonii; assembly: GCA_003697995.1. Taxonomy (NCBI): domain Eukaryota; kingdom Metazoa; phylum Chordata; class Mammalia; order Carnivora; family Mustelidae; genus Taxidea; species Taxidea taxus. The sequence goes on from RCUC01107967.1 coordinate 7,177, forward strand.
GGCTGTAGACGGATGGGCTGTCTTCTAATGACCTTGCAAGGTGGGAGAATCCAGAAGGGTCCTGGTCATTGGTTGTAGTCATCATCGTGAGGGGGTTTTCATGTAGCTGTAGCCTAAACTTTTTAAGTCAAATTTTAAGCCTGAGCTTTTTGATTCCTGCTAAGCCAGTGTGGGCTCTACATTTGTGACATCTACAACAGTTTTGTACTCAGTTTATCTGGGACTTCTTACTCAAGCTAGTTGTTGAGATCCATTTCACAAACTTTCAGGGGAAATACACTGCACTTTTGTAACATGAAGACTGGAACAGGAGCACACGTGGTGGTGAGTTAAGCCACATAAAATCACACAGAATGAAACCAATTGCGCACCTGTACAGTTGAGGTTTTTCCCCATTCTCACAAATATATCAGTAACTTGGTCCTTATTTTAACTAAAACAATAGTCTTGTTTTTAGTTAGCTACTGTTTTAAAAATATTTACTCAAAGTATTACATCTGAGATCTTCTCCACTATAGCAAGAATAATGTAGCATTTGTAACAATGTCTGTTGTTCTTGGAGTCTGCTGTCCCAAATCACTGCATCATCGGTTGTATAACCAACTGTACGTTATTCATATTATTTACTTGTACAGCAGTTTTTAACTCCCAAACTAACTTCTTCCTTCAACCACTTTCACTCTGAAGTTGCTGGCAGTTCACACACACACACACACACACACACACACACACATCTCCAAGGAATGGAAACCAGTTTTATTACTAGCCTAAAAAATATCAATTAATCACAAAGCTGTTTCCAAAATCAAAAAATTCATAATGCTTTAGATTTTTCCACACCACACTTGTTTCTACTGGCATAAATTAACTCAGCAAATATCATGAGTTACTATGCTGGCCAGTGTTTGAAAATAGGCTGAATCCACCGGAATTCATTATGAACAATTAAAACAGCATATATCTTTGTTTCCATGTAATTAATAAATGGCTTTAATCAGTGGATTGTAGTATATCATCATAGGCTTTAGACTTTATTTTTAACATCTTCCTTTTCTTTTTTAAAATTTAAATTCAATTAGCCAACATATAGTAGTACATCATTAGTTTCAGATGGAGGATTCCATAATTCATCACTTGCTTATAACACCAGTGCTCATCACACCTCGTGCCCTTCTTAAGTAGGACTTAGACTTCTTTTTTTTTTTTTTTTTAATTTTTTTTTTAATCAGAGGGAGAGAGAGAGCGAGCACAGGCAGACAGAGTGGTAGGCAGAGGCAGAGGGAGAAGCAGGCTCCCTGCCGAGCAAGGAGCCCGATGTGGGACTCGATCCCAGGACGCTGGGATCATGACCTGAGCCGAAGGCAGCCGCTTAACCAACTGAGCCACCCAGGCGTCCCGGACTTAGACTTCTAAAGGACAACAAAAGTGGGATTCAGGAATATTCTGACAATGCTTATATGGAATAAATGATAGAGTTTTTAGAAAATAAATTACTTCCTGTAACAGTTAAAGGGAAAAGGAGAAAATACAAAATATGGGATGAAACATGAAAACATGCTAACGATGGGGATTTTCAAATGCCTCTGTTCATAATGCAGTGGTGGTCTGGCATAAACTCTTCCCATTTAATATCTAAACATCTAGGGATTCTAAACAAATATTTGCCAAATATTTTCATAATAATCATGTTAGCTTTTTGGATGAATTATTTGGTTTGACAGATACCTAAAAACTATAAATGAAGATCACATAAGTAAGAAATTCATAGAAACTCTTCCCATTTAATATCTAAACATCTAGGGATTCTAAACAAATGTTTGCCAAATATTTTCATAATAATCATGTTAACTTTTTGGATGAATTATTTGGTTTGACAGATACCTAAAAAACTATAAATGAAGATCACATAAGTAAGAAATTCATAGCACTTTCTTTAATTTCACTCAAAGAACAGACACAACTAATTGTAAATACTAAGAAAACTATAAAATACCATAGTACTGTGCTTTAAACTGTTTAAATGTTAATAAGTGATCATGTGATCAAAACATTCTAATCTTTTCCAAAAGAAAGGCATTTTGCTTGTTTTGTTTTCATTTCCTTGGTAAAACTGGGGAATGAGATTGTAGGATGGTTTTATGATAACCGAGAGCAAAGGCTCATGATCAAAGTGTTAACAAATTCTGATATAGAGGAAGACAGTTAAAGAGTACAGAAATTCTGTGTTATATAGAATTATAGAAATTCTAGGTTTTTAAAAATAAAATTGTCAGTGTGTGCAGCCCCATACTCCAAATCTGTAGTATTCAGTATAACACTAACAGATTATATATGATTCCTGTCATGACCTTGACAGTAATCTAAAGAGGCAGGGAAAGAAAATTTAAACTTACCATGTTTATGGATAAATGCCAGCCCCTGCAATATTTGATACATAATATTTCTGATGACCGACTCAGGGAACAGCTTGTTTCTGTGAAGACAGGAACAAATGAACAGTCATGTAATTCTGTTAACTAACCAACCAAAACAAGAGGACAGATGTTCTTCCTCCCTTGGAACCCCTGTTCCAAGGTTTCATGATCATGGTTAAGGGTGTGATTTATAGCTTTATAGTTGTTAAGGTTACACATTTAAAACATGGCAATTAAGGGGCACCTGGGTGGCTTAGTGGGTTAGGCCTCTGCCTTCAGCTCAGGTCATGATCCCAGGGTCCTGGGATCGAGCCCCGCATCGGGCTCTCTGCTCAGCGAGGAGCCTGCTTCCCCCTCTCTCTCTGCCTGCCTCTCTGCCTACTTATGATCTCTGTCTCTGTCAAATAGATAAATAAAATCTTAAAAAAAAAGACAATTAGAATTTTTGTCTGTTTTGATGTTTGATAAAAACTCAAATCCAATCATGGTTGTGTTGTACAGATACTTAGACAGCTAAATTTTAAACTGTCCCGAGAGGAGCAAAGTAAATTGGAAAACTGATAAACATCTGGATATGCCAAGTATGCAAATACATAAAACGTAGGCTTTAAGAGTTTTAGGGGCATAACTGCTTCAGCTCTATATTGCCTACTAGTACTGTCCAGTGGAAATATAGTAAGAGCCACAAATGAGAACCACTTATGTATTTAAATTTCCTCTAGTAGCCATATTAAAAAAGCAAATGAAATGTGAAATTAATTTTTAACAATATATTTTATTTAATATATACCAGATATTATTTCAACATGTGGTCAATATAAAATTTAATGAATTTCCTTTTTTTGTACCAAGTTTTCGAAGTCTGATGTGTATTTTAATTTTACATTTAAAGCACATCTCAATCCAGACTAGCCACATTTTTAAGAGTTCAAGAGTCCCACATACTAGTAGCTACTGTACTGGAGAGGGGCTTTATATAGAATTTATATGAGCACATTAATTTTTTGACACTGAATTAATTCTTTGACCCTGAAACCATGCTGTTTTGGAAGTAATCATTTTAAACTTTGAAAGCTCATCATAATTTCAACACTTTTTAATATCTTTATTATAGCATGATTTATTAGATTAGGGTGTTTATTTAAAATGTTCTCAACATGTAGAAAATGGCTTATTTCTAAATATTGTTAACTACATTATATGCTTATGTAATGTTTTAAAATATCCCACTAAATGGGCTAAGAACACACAACAGACAAAGAAAGATAAATTCTGGTCTTATATCAAAATTGAAAATAATATTGATCACATATTATTGAAATATTTTAAAAACTCATTTTCATAAATAATAAAATAAATTTTAAAAGAAATAAAATATTTTTATGCTTGCCAATAATTTAAATTTATAAAAAGAATGCTATAAATTAAGGATACAGTTATAGCATTAAAGCAAAGATTTATATATATTGGCCTTAAGGTAAAATAGATTAAAAAGTTTACTTGAATAAAAAAGACTTTTAAATTAATCTTCATCCTTAAAACAATGTTTGTGAAGTTAAGCTACCAAAAACAAGGTGTAAAAATACCATTTAACCTCAGATAGATCTTTACCATGTACAATTGTTAATTGTTAAATTTATACCTTTGACATTAAATAATATTCAAACAATATCATTTTTAGTTCCACTTAATTTAGAAATCTGGAATTGAATAATGAAATTCCAAAGTTGATTCTTTTTAATGATCATTTACTGTTGCATTAACCACTTCCACTAACAGATACAGATATATATATACATACATATATATATAAATAAGATCTTAAGAAAAAATTACACATACATATATGTATGTATATGTGTGTGTGTGTGTATTTTTTTTCTTAAGATTTTATTTTTAAGTAATCTCTATACCCAGTGTAACTCACAAGAGTTAGAGCCCTACAAGAGTCATACACTGTACTGAGTGAGCCAGCTAGGTGCCCCTTATATATTTTTTAAATCAGATGAAAGTATAACATTTCAAATATTTATATTTACTTAATTTCTTTTTCTTCAACACATGTATCTTAATATATCATGCATAGGTTTATCACTCCATACATTTTATTTATTTATTTTATGTTTTGTTCAAAGATTTTATTTAGTTTTTTGACAGAGAGAGACAAAGGGAAAACAAGCAGGGGGAGTAACAGGGAGAGGGAGAAGCTGACTGCCCAGCCAGCAGGGAGCCTGATGCGGGGCTCAATCCCAGGACCCCGGGACCATGACCTGAGCCAAAGGCAGCTGCTTAGCTGACTGAGCCACCCAGGTGCCCCACTCCATACATTTTAAAGATCATAATTATTAGAAGACAAAAATTTAAGATTGTCCATCACCTGATTAAGAAACTATTTGGGTTTTTCAGTATTCTAATCCAGTCCTAATCCATTTACATGTATAACTTTTATATTAAGTATCAGTGTGACATAATTATAATTTTGACTTCTGTTTTTTATCCACTTGGGCATTTTTGTAATTTTCATAAGTATCATCTTTAATGGCTACAAAATAATTCCATCAATATTATAAACTATAATTACCAATCTATTCTCCTAATAGTTATTCCTTTTAAGAAGTTTAAAGAGATAAGTGAAGCATGCTATAGTCATTTAGCAGAACATGCTAATTATAGTAACTGTGAAGATTATATATCAACATAACAAAATGTTTGTAAGTCAATCAGTCATATAAAAAAAGATCACCATTAAAATTGCAACTATGTAAAAAAAAACAGGCATGGCTGGTTCCAAGGGCTAGAAAGAACTCTAGAAAAACAAACATCGATTTCAGGGGTAGAAATTTTTTTTACCTTTAACTGCTATTAATGTTATAATGATAGCTTGTGGAAACTAATAGGCATTCAGTAAGTATTTTTTGAAAGAAGGAAAAAATATGATTAAAGAAAACCTCATTCACCATCCCTAAGGGTTACCTTGAGTGTGTATATAATGTGTATATGAAAGAAATACACAGAGAGCAGTCATCATTCCACTGGAAAATTTATTTCTAAAGTATTTTAGGATCTTTTGTTGAAGAACTCTGGATTTAAAAGCAGGGAAAATGGTCATTAATCTCCCACACGTGACCATCAGTTACCACCAAAATATTAACCTCCCCAAGCCCAAGGCAGTGGACTGAAGCTCTCTCTCTTTAGAGATTCTGTTCATGGGTTTAAAAATGAAAATGAGAATTTCTTTGTGGTTGGTAACACATTATGTTTTATCATTCACTTAAACATTCTAACAAATGAACTTATTAGATCCCTTCATGAAAACTGCTTCATTCCTTCCTCCCTTTTTTCATTCACCTTTCACAATATGCTTACGAGAGCAGTGAAGGTAATCTCAATTTTGTTCAAGTCCAGCTTTATTAGTATTAAAACTTAGAAGGATTTGGGGGGTGCCTGATTGGCTCATTCGGTTTAAGGGTCTGACTCTTAAACTCAGCTCAGGTCTTGATCTCAGGGTCATAAGTTCAAGCCCCATGTTGGGTCCACTGGGCATAGAGCCTACTTAAAAAACAAACAAATAAGCCAAACTATAGATAGATTTTGTTTCAAAAGTATAGATAGATAATGTGTGTGTTCACATCAGAAAAATGGTGACTATGTCATAGCTTGTTCTTCTTCAAGGTTATAAAGGGAACAGCTAATTAATTTACATCCACCTCTTCGAGTGATAAATCTGTACACTGTAAAGTGTAACATATTGAAGGGATCCAAGGAACTCACAGAGGAATAACAGGGAAAACATTATAGTTTTTATAAAATAAAGACGTACCTGTCTTTCATTAATTGATAGAGGTTTTCTTTCATATATTCAAATATAAAATAGAGATGGTCATTTTCTCTGATAACTTCTTTAAGTTTAATCACATTGGCATGATTGAGTTTCTTCAGAGACTGTAACACAGCAAGTCAGCATTAAAATTTTTAAAACAAAGTTATTGAAGTCGGCAAAATCTCATCAATCTCTATAATTACCTTAAGTAATCTTCCATTTCTTCTGCATTCATGAGTGAATTAAGTCTTAATGTCTATAAAACATCTTAGAACACCAATTTTAAAGTAAGCAGTAATTGTTTTAAGTAATGAATGTAAGTACAAAAATAAACCAAGCCAATAATACCTGCCAAACATTTCAATCTGTTACTTTTCTTTCTCAGTCTATTCACTAGGCCTAACTTTCTTTTCTGACTTAACTATGTGAAGTTCCATACGAAGGTATCCAGAAATTTATGCATATACAATATACAAAAATATACAGCATAAAATAGAAATGGTATATAATAATTAAAAGTTGTCTTTCCTTTGATAACATGAATTAAAATGCTCTTTTAAAAGTGAGAGTATACATTGAAATATGAACGTATAGTTTTTTCTGTTGTTCTCTACTGACATTCGGGTAAGAAATGAGAAATTAACTTAGGAAGATAAAGAAAAAAACATAAGAAATACACTTATCTTTGGAATGTTTCCTAAAAAGAACAGAACAATCCCTTTAACTACCGTCCTCATAAATGAGACAGGGTGAGGCAGAGCAAAGGCCTCCTAGGGTTCGTTACACCTGTATGATCTTACCTTAACTTCTCTCAAGTTCATACATTCATCCCAAGAATAGAACTTTCTCTTCATTCTGAAATCAAACAAGAAAGCTTAATGTACAGGGACAGAGGATTTGAAACACAACTTATGCTGTTGGCTTTCTTACTCTAGTATTCACTTTGGGTAACTGTGATCTCCCCTCCTCCTTAAAAGGAAGTCCCCTCCCTTCTGTATATCTCAAGGCAGTTTGGTACAGGTGCACGGTTATGTTCTATCTGAAATTCTGCTTTAAACACAATGGTGAAAAGATTACCACTAATCTTCCTTTCTGGGTGCTTTTTCATATTTCCCTCATCAGTTTAATTGTGCTTTTCTAAAAGGTCCCCTTCCGAATTTTCTCTTTCTAGAACTTAGATAAATATGAAACACTAAAGTGGAGAGGGGAAGGAAATCACAAACGTTGGTAGCAAATTTAGTGATGTAACTTGAACTGAGGACTTCTACGTCATTACCTCTGTTTTAAACAAGAAGCCCATAAAGTTAAGTGATCAGGTCAACAAAAATTCAGAAGCAACAAATCGCTTTCTTTTTAAAAATTTTTTTTCTTAATTTTTATTATTGAAGTTTAGCTGACATATGTTACATTAGTTTTAGGTATATAACATAGTGATTCAACAGTTATGTACATTATTAAATGCTCACCACGATAAGTGTAGTCACCATCTGATATTATTACAGTATTATTTACTCTATTCCCTTTACTCTACTTTTTATCTCTGTGACTTATTTATTTTACAACTGGAAGTTGGTACCTCATAATCCCCTTTACCTATTTCTCTCATCTGCCCCCCCACCCCACAACCACCAGTTTGTTCCCTTTATTTATGAGGCTGGTTCTTTTTTTCATTTGTGGTTGTTTTTTTTTCCTTTGAGATTGCACATATACATGAAAGCATATGGTATTTGTTCTTCTCTGACTTGTTTCACATAGCATAGTACTCTAGGCACATCCATGTTATCATGAATGGCAAGATTTCATTCTTTTTTATAGCTGGATAATATTCCATTGTGTATATATACCAGATCTTCATCATCTTTATTCTTTAGTTTTTAGTTAAATTACAGTTAGTTAACATAGAGCATATCAACTGCAGGTGTACAGTAGAGTGATTCAACACTTCAGTGCTCACTCAGTGCTCATCACTCAGTGCTCATCATGACAAGCACCCTCCTTAATCACCCCCATTATCTGTCTCCCACATCCCCCACACACCCCCCTCTGGTAACCATCAGTTTGTTCTCTGTAGTTAAGAGTCTGTTTCTTGGTTTGCCCCTCTCTCTCTTTTTGTTCCCCCTGTTGCTTGTTTGTTTCTTAAATTCCACATATGAGTGAAATCATGTGGTATTTGTCTTTCTCTGACTTATTTCACTCAGCAGAATACTCTCTAGCTCCGCCCATGTCATTGCAAATGGCAAGATTGAGTAATATTCCTTTATATATGTATTCCTTTATACACCTACACACACACACACCCCCCACATCTTCTTTATCCATTCATCTATTAATGGATACTTGCTTTCATATCTTGGATATTGTAAATAATGCTGCAGTGAATATAGGGGTGCATATATCTTGTCAAATTAGTGTTTTTCATTTTTGGAGAGTAAATAGCCAGTAATAGAATTCTTAGATCATATGGCAGTTCTATTTTTAATTGTTTGAAGAACCTCCATTCTGTTTTCCACAATAGTTGTACCAATTTACATTCCCAGTGCACAAGGCTTCCCTTTTCTCCACATCCTTACCAGCACTTGTTATTTCTTGTCTTTTTTATTTTAGTCATTCTGATGAATGTGAGGTGGTATCTCATTGTGTATTTGATTTGCATTTCCCTGATGATTAGTGACACTGAGCATCTTTTCATGTGTCTGCTGGCCATAGGTATTTCTCTTGGAAAAATGTCTGCTCAGATCCTCATCCATTTTTTAATTGGATTAATTGTGTTTTTTGGTGTTGAGTTGTATAAGTTCTTTATATATTTTGGATATTAATCCCCATCAGATATATTATTTGCAAATATCTTCTTCCATTTAGAAGGTCGCTTTCTTGCATTTTGTTCTCTATTTTCCCTCCTCGCTCCCAATGTTACCATTAGAGATAAATATACCAAAACTAATAAAGGTAACAAAATAATTCCACTATAAACACCACAGATAGAGATTGTTTTTTTAATGAACAGATTTTTAGTCACCATGCAAAATGAGAATCAAGAAAAAGAGGATTTATGTTCTAAAAAATATTTCTTCACGTATAGAACTTACAAAGCTGGATTATGAAAACAAGGACCCTACGAGCACCTGGGTGACTCAGTCAGTTAAGCATCTGACTCATGATTTCTGCTCAGGTCATGATCTCAGGGTGGTGGAATCTAGCCCTGCCTCAGGCTGCACACTGAGTGGAGTCTGCTTGAAATCCTCTTCCTCTCCTTTTCCTCCTTTCCCCCCATCACATGCGCTCTCTCTCTCTCTCTCTCTCTCTCTCAAATGAGTAAACACATCTTAAAAATTAAAAAAAAAAAAATCTTATGTGCCCTACTGTTTTAATTTAGTAGTATAATCACCTATTGAGGTGTTCTAGAAGACTCTCAGGAAGCTTAAAGTTATCTTTATTGTTTAAACTACCTCCTATAGGAATTATTCAGAGTTCCTTCAAGAATGTAATACACAAGGGAAAGGAAATGAGTAAAGGAACGGTAGCACAAAGAATTGGCAGCATGCCATAGTCATTAAGAATGTGGGCTGTGGAACTGCCCTGCTGGCTTCAAACCCTTGCTCAGTGACTCACTGATGTATGACCTTGGACAGGTTCCCCATTGACCATTCTGTGCCTCAAACTCTATAGTTACAAGTAGAAATTACTGCATATGAAAAGCCTATTGCAAATCGCTTTAGTTCAGCGCTCAGTAAATACTGGATGTTCTTGTTTTTATCAGTATCTATGATCAGCTACGACAGACATGAAGGGCATCACTGCTATTATTTCTAAAGTATCCTTAGTGAATCAGAATTTCATTTATACTCATTAAGGTGCTAGAAATTTGTGGAGGTTTAAGAAATTGATGGTTTACAAGTCACTTACCAAAAGATATATTTCCATGCTATAGATTTATAAATATCTTGCTAATATGATAAGGCAAATCTAGCACAATGTTAAATTTAAAAGTCAATTCAAATACAGTATATAAAAGTATAAGTATATAAGTATACTTGTAAGTATAAGTATATAAAAGAAGTTAAGAAAATAATCAAATCCATCCAGAACTGCACATATAATGTTATTATTCTTAAAAATTATAAGATTTTTGGGGTGCCTGGGTGGCTCAGTTGGTTGAGCGACTGCCCTCAGCTCAGGTCATGATCCTGGAGTCCCGGGATCGAGTCCCGCATCGGGCTCCCAGCTCCACGGGGAGTCTGCTTCTCTCTCTGACCTTCTCCTTGCTCATACTCTCTCTCTCAAATAAATAAATAAAATATTTTTTAAAAAATTATAAGATTTTTTAAAATCCATTTTTGAGACACTAGATAATATATTCCTTTTTCAATTTTGTAAACATTGAAATTTTTATTCTATTTGAAACTTTGTACTAGCTGCATCCACATATTCTAATATGTTCATTTCTTTCCATCAATTACTACTACTCATCAATACTGCCCTAAGGCAATGTAGGTGTCTATATGCAACAAATACTGAGTTTCCTTATAAAACAATTCCCCAATTTCTTCAACCAATGTGAAGGACTTAATTTTAAGAAATTACGCCAATTTGTTAGAATGATAGGAAAAGGCACCTCCTTTTAGACTCCCTGCCTTTTTCTCTTTCATTTATTCATTCATTCAACATCTGCTACATGCCAGGGCAAGGCACAAACGAGAACCAGAGACGGTTATCATGGTGCCTCCATTTAACACAAAATAGGCTTTAGACTAGTGAACACAAAACAGACAAATTAGTTACAAGGACCATGGGGTAAGGGGCTCTTTTTAAAAAATTTAATGGCCCGGCCTTTTTGATAAGGCAGTATGTCAGGTACCAGCAGGTGAAAAACTGAAAGACTGAAAAAACAGAAGTTTCAACCAGACAGACAGAGCTAGAAAGAGCTGACTGGTCAAAGGAAATAAAAGACCATTTCAGGCTGATCCTTATAAGTAATGCCCTGAGCTAATTTCCCTGTCTATTCCCAGCTAGTCATCTGAAGAAAAGGATAGTACTTTCCCAGGTCACTGTTTCTGCTCTGCTTTTTCTCCATAGCACTTACCATATCTCTAACATCCTCCCCCTCCTCAAATATAAGCTCCTTGAAGACACCACCACAGCCTACATCAATTTTCGGCATACAGTAAGTCCTCAATAAGTATTTACTAAATGACAGGATGAATTTCTGTACCCTCAGATGGGCTCATGAGGAACTATCCCACAAACAGGAGACCCTCCAAAATAGAATTGCCTTCCAAGTCCTTAAAGAGCAGAGAACTTAATAAATATTTTACATTTAATGCAATAAGAGGATCTTACTACCATCCACTAGAAATGAATTGTTACAGCCTTTTTTGTTTGTTTTTAATGGCAGCAGATATAAGGTTTCTTGCCAGGGACCTAAATTAAAATTTCCCAAAGAAAATTTTCAAAAAGGTACCTTTTATCTTAGTCTTTACAGTGTTCTCCCAACTTCTAAGCACTCATCCGCCAACTCATCCTAGCCAGTTTGAGGGCATTTCAAGACTGCTCAAAAGGCTTGCCCACTGCCATTCCAGGATCACTACTGTGCATAATGCCAGGGGCATCATATACATCAAATCCACGGCCAGTGATGCCCCCTTTGAGGTGCACAATGTGGGGGAAGTACACTATATAAGTAGGTTCTAGCTAATGGGATGTAAGTGAAAATAATGTGTCTGACTTGTGATTATTTAAAAAAAAAAAAAAAGGCTTGCCCACTGCTTACTGAATCAAGCACAGACTTTCTTCCCATGTTCATGTCTCAAATTATAACACCCTGACATCTACCAGCTGCCATACCACACCCTGGTTTCTCCTGGCTACCTCCCTACTGTGCCAGCGCTCTGACTCTTCTCCATTTCACTCCTCAAACCTCATTCTCCTGTTTCTTCTGCTTAAAAGGCTTTCAGAATGAAAAATACCTTCGTCCAGATCATCTGTTTCCCTTCAAGAGGACATGCTTCTTGCTCACTTTGAAGACTACAGATAAAGCAGCTCTTCATCTGCTACACAAAATGTATTCAACATGGAATTTATTTAGAATTCTTCATCCAACTTGAATGGATTTAAAGTGTTATTGCTACAGTATTTGTGGCCTGAACTCGCAGTGCCTAAAGTTTTATGCCACGAAGCACAAGATGATGGTCCTGATCGGATATTATGGAATGTAGGTTGTTTTGGTAACAAATGGGGTCTAATACTCCAAGCCAAGTTTATTGTTTTGCATCAGGCTTAAGAGAAGTGGCATAGTCTTCTGTATGACTCCTGCAGGTCAAAAACCATCCTAAGATTATGTCTGGTCAAGAATTTTAGGAGTAATGAGTGAACATTCATATTGATAATCCTGCTGGTAGCCTGTCTTCACAGTTCTTCCCTCCAAAGAGCTGCTCCCTTCTGTGATGCCATGGGCACTCAAACACCTTGCTGTTATGAGGAATGGTTCTACCCTCCAAGATCTCAGCCTCTCAAACTTCACACTCTGACCACATCCTCCTATCTTTTCACCATCATTACCATTGGATAAAATGTATATGTCTACTTGTTCCACACTTGGCTTTGCCTGCCTCCCCCTCTAGCTTGGAACCCATGGTCAGCCTTCCCACCCACTGTCCCCCTCAAGAGCACCTAGATATTCTGATGCCCCCCTCTCCCATTCTTCTACTACTCCTGCCCTGCCATCCTTCAGTCTCTGCTCTCCGTACAAATCTGTGAAGACTCTGTACCAAGTCACGTACACGCCGCCAGTAGCTCTGCTTTAGTATTCATCCCATGTACTCGGGCATTCTGAGAGTGGATTCTGAGAGTACTGAGAAAAGCCTTCTGTGACTTTTTTTTAGCAACTAAGTGACATGTACTCCATGACTATTCAAAGTTCAATGCCTCTACTACCCCACTTTTTACTACTCCTTGCCCTGCTGCAATCTGGCTTATCTCCTCTTCTATTTCACTAGAACAGCTCTCACCACAGCCACTAATTATACCATGTTCTCCAAGTCCAAAGAACACCAATATTGGTTTGGGTACCAGAAAGCCATTTCTAGCTTCCTCCCTTTTGCCTCCTAGTACAGAAGCTGGAAGAGTAGATTCTCGCCCCTCAGCCTCTCTTGTACATAAGGGAAACCATCTGATCCATTTCTAGCCAATAAAATGTAAGGGGAAGTCATTATGGGGCTTCTGGGAAACAAATTTACTTAGAATTTGAGAGAAGGGTTTGCTGGTATCATTCTCCCTTCCTTGCACCCTGAACCACAGATGTAATGCCTGGAAATGAAGTAGCCATAACGTGGCCGTTAAGTGACATGCTTGAGGGCAAACAAATGCTAACAGCTCGGTATGAAGAAGATAGAAAAGGCCTAGATACAGTTCACCGGAATCATCAAAATCCAGATTTCCAGATATGGAAGAAAAATAATCTACTTATTTAAGCCATTGGTTCTATCACTTACTATTAATTTACATACTTGTCACTTAGAGCAAGAAACATTCCTAACTAACCTAAATGCTTTTCAGTCATTAGTTTTTAGTTGTCTTCTAGTTGAGCACTTCTTTATATTTTTCCTTTGGGTCCAGATATTTTCTACACTCTCCTGGTTTTCTCCCTACTTCTCTGGTGGCTCTTTTTCAGGCTTCTCTACAAGCACCTACCTCTTCCAAGGCCCACTTTTTTTTCTTTTTTTCCAAGGCCCATTTTTTTTTTAAAGATTTTATTTATTTATTTATTAGAGAGAGAGAGAGAGAGAGAGAGAGAGAGAACACAAGCTCAGGCAGACAGAGTGGCAGGCAGAGGCAGAGGGAGAAGCAGGCTCTCTGCCGAGCAAGGAGCCCGATGTGGGACTCGATCCCAGGATGCCGGGATCATGACCTGAGCCCAAGGCAGCTGCTTAACCAACTGAGCCACCCAGGCGTCCCTCCAAGGCCCATTTTTATATGCTGGGATTTCTTAGTGCTCCCTATGAAGAGCTCTTTTCTTTTCCTTCTATATAGCTTCAATTAGCATCTGTAGACTAATAATCGCCAGCCCAGACCTGTTTTGAATGCAAATATTCAGTTACCTGTAGGCCTCTTAAAGTCATCATGTCCAAAAGTGAACCCAGCTTTACCCCTAAGCCTGGGATTTCCCCTGTCATGGTGAATGGCACCACTAACATGCATTTAAGAATCCCAGGAGTTAGCCTGGACTCTTGCACATGCTTTACTCCTTGAACTCCAAGCCCAGTGACCGGTCCCTCGAGAGCCTACCTCTGAAATGTCCCTTGAGTACTTCCACTTATGTCCATACTCAATGCTGTTTTTCTAGATTAGGTCACTGCCACCTCTAACCAAGATGGCTGCTTCAGTCTCCTGACTGGTCACCTTTGATCAAGTATCCACTCTTTTGCTAAAGGGACCATTCTGAAGCAATATTTGATCACATCAACAACTCTCCTGCTTAAAATCCTTCATCACCTTCTAGTCAAGATAGACAAACTCTTTAACCTGGCTTTATGACTTCACCCTTTGGCATCAGGTCCTTCCTCTGCCCCAGTCAGAATCTACACTCCAGCCCCTACACGTCTTTCAGTTCCTCAGCCCCAGGCAAGCCTTCACATTCTCTCATCCAAGTCCTCATATGTATTATCCTTGCTGCTTAGAACATTCTTCTCCATCCTCTTTTTTTTTTTAATTTCCTTTTTTAAAATCTTACTTACTTATTTATTGGAGGGGAGGGGCAGAGGAATGGAGGGAATCTCAAGCAGATTCCACACTGAGTGCAGAGCCAGACTCGGGGCTCGGTCCCACAACCCTGACGTGC
>RCUC01107970.1:0-18518 GCA_003697995.1 Taxidea taxus jeffersonii
TGGGAGGCACCAGCCAAGGTGTCCCTGAGGTTCAGAGCCCATGGCATGATGCTCCCTTGACAGCCCACCGCTCAGAGAGCTCTCCAAATGTCTCCAAACCACAATGGCCCCAGGCACGTGCACAGAGTCAATGTCCCCGGGGGCCCACGGGCACTGAGCAGCCACTATGTGTCCCTAAAGCCACACGACGTTCCAGGGAAGGACCAAAATAAGGGACAGAAGTCTGCTCCTGTGATCTTGTTTATGTCTCTCTGAAAGAGGAGGCCAAGGGTGAGGCATGAAACCAAGGGCTGCTGACAGGGGTGCGAGGTGATCTGAACACAGAGCTCACACCTCTGTCCAGGGCTGGACCCCAGCTGCATGCGCACCACTCCCTGGCAAGTTCATGACGGCCCAGTCCACATGTCCCTCATCGCCTTCCTTCCGCACAACCCACGAACGCAGAGAAGCAGCACAAGAGCGTGATCTGGGGAGCATGCCCAGGTCCAGGGCCTGTCTGAGACTGGTTGGTAAGCAATCATGTCCTTCTCCTGGGGTCCTACTGTCCCAGTGGCCTGAGCCCGTGGTTGTAGGTTACCTAGTAATGGCCACTGGTCATTTTGCGTGAGTTGATCTAGACCCTTCAATTAGACCACAAACGGCTTAATGATGAGACCCCTCCTCCGTGATCTCCAGAACTCTGAGGAGCAGAATTCCAGAACAGGGTTCAGCCACAGGGGACTCCTTAATCCTAAACCCATGTTGGTTTGAGGGCACCCAGTGTAGGGACATGGGATTTCCAACCCAGCCACCTACATGATGCTTGAAGATGAGTTCTTGGCATAATCCTGGAGGCAGCATGAGAGGTTCAAATTTCAGATCTTCCTGACACATTTAATTTCAACTCTGGTTTGAAGTTGAGTGCCCCCTACATACCAGGTACTCTGCTGGGGGCCAACGTACACACTGATGTACAACACAAGGCTTGATCTCTGGTACCAAGAATCGATAGTCCAGTGGAGAAGAAAGAAAATAAAAAGTAAACATACGTCAAGAATGTGATGAGAAGTATCATAAATGTTAGTGAAGGAAGTGAGCAGTGGAAGGTCAGCCAGTGTGGAGGAAGTGACTTTCCAGCAGAGTGCATCGCAAAGCTCCAAGGTCATCCCTGAGAACCGTGACTTCACCCTGGTGGGGAGTGACAGTGCGTTACCAGGCACACAGGCTGCGCAGCACAGTTCCAACTAGAGCCAGAGCCCGTGTGCCTCTAAAACATAAGAATCTTCCCAGCAAGGGCCTCTCCAGGCTTGTGAATATTTTTCTACTCCCTACCCTCTGCTCCTCCCACACACGCAATCTTGAAACCCAGCTGAGAAAATGAGGCCATGCAGTTAAGGTTATTGTTCAAGGTTATACAAACACTCAGGTCGGGCAAGGTAAGAAGGCTCTGAGTCTGTGCTTAGGGTTAGCTGCACATTCTTCATTAAGAAATGCAGGACCCTTGGGGCACCTGGGGGGCTCAGTCAGTTAAGTGGCTGGCTCTGGGTCATGATCTCAGGGTCCTGGGTTTGAGCCCCACATCAGGCTCTGCAGTCGGCAGGGAGTTTGCTTCAGGATTCTCTCTCTCTTCCCCTGCTCCTTCCCCCATTGACTCTCTCTCTCTAATAAATAGATAAATCTTTAAAAAAAGAAAGAGAAAGAAAGAAAAATGCATGAGCCCTCAAACAACCAGTCTTGTTGTCTGAGATATTCACTACTCATTCAATACCCAGGAACAGACTTAACAAAAGGGACAGCTCCTAGTTTCTCATAGGGCCCAAACACACTCCCAGAATGACTTGGGGACTATCCTGAATTCCCTATGAACTTGGCTGCATGTATTCCCAAATCTAGCTCTGAGGCTGGTAAACTATGTCTCCTAACAATGCACAAAGACTTAAATCTCCCCAGCTCAATTATAATTAGCAAGTATCTAAACATTACCTCAGTGATTTGGTTCCCCAATTAATAACTGGATCTTCAGAATTAACCTCTTATAAGGAAGCCTTCCTTCAGACACCTGATTCTGGTTTCTCAATGTGCCATGTGGAGGCATTATTATTTTCCCATAAATTTCAGACTAAATGAAAGAATGGGGCATGATTTGGGGGGACACTGATACCATTGCTCTTGTGGTCGTCAGTGAGCATCACAAAATGCCTCCTTCTTCGTGAGCAAACACAGGTTATTTATTGGAAGATGTTTAAGAGGACTATTGATCAGGCCAAAATTCAATCATTGTGAACCAACCAGAAAAGTAATTTACACAAACAACTGGGTTTCGATTCCAGTAAACCAGCATTCCAATCAACCCCTGTTTCCAACACGGCTCCTGGGAAGAAATCTCCCGCATTGCACCAGTAACGGACTGAATTATGCTGACGAATGTCCTCCTGGAAGGAGCTCTCTAGTGGTCTGCCACAGGCCCTGTTCTGATGAA
Organism: Taxidea taxus jeffersonii; assembly: GCA_003697995.1. Lineage (NCBI taxonomy): Eukaryota > Metazoa > Chordata > Mammalia > Carnivora > Mustelidae > Taxidea > Taxidea taxus. The sequence continues at coordinate 2,459 of RCUC01107970.1, forward strand.
TATCTTTAACAATTTGAGTGAAATATTAAAAAGTGTGTCCATCAAGTGCCTATGTAACAGAACGGAGGACAAAGAGTACCTTGAATCACAAATATTTCGCAGGCTAAACAAAAACAAAAACTAGATGAAAGTAGACAAAACTAACTATACAAAATTCCTCTATTTCAGAAGCTCAATTGCAGAATCTAGGGAAAACTGCGGACAGCAGTTAGTGCTAGAGAAATAATAATAATTCTGAAGCTGTTTTGAATGACATTTAGCTGTGTCCATTAGATGGCAGACATCATACTCCTGCCCCTCGGAGCTCAGCCTGGTCCGCTCAGGGTCGAGTCCTGGCAGCCAGCACACGCTGGGCACGCAGCGAGGCTGTGCCGAGTGAGTCAGGGGACAAGGCAGCACACTGTGGCCGCTGCAGAAGGTCTGGTGTGGTCAGGACGAGACTAGTCTGTGCAGACGAGGCAGGGAGTGGCCCCGAGACTGACACCCGCCAGGCCCGAAGCAAGCCGATGGGACGAGCCGCCGACACAGTGTGGCAAGCTCCAAGACGCTGAGGGGCTGCTGACGGGCCTGCCCTGGGAGAAAACTCCGCGGACGCCATCCTGCGCGGGACCCATCGCCACGTGTTAGTACAAACCCACAGAACGCACCCCCTCGGGTGCACGACGGACTCGGCATGATGACGACGTGTCCGCGCGGCTGTGAGCCACGTCACCAGGCCACTCTGCGACGTCTGCTGTGCGGGGGGTGGGGGGCCGGGGGCACACAGGAACTGTCCCGCTTTCTTCTCCGCTTTGCTGTGAACCCAAAACTGCTCTAACAGAAATAAAGTCTTTTAAAAAGATGAAACCAGGGAAAAGTAAACACTAGGCAAAAACCAGAGCAGGCGTGATGACGGACCTCGCTGACTCGGAGGGCCGCCGTGCGGCACCGGCACTGTCCCTGCAGGGCCGAGGGGTTGACCGAAGGGAGGCATATTTCAGTGACAGGAAGAAGGAACTTTGTCCAAACGTGGAACTGCCTGACCATGACACGTGCTGGCCTGGACAGCAATCATTTCTGTCGCTGGACTCATCAAGGAGCAGTCCGGCAGCCTCCCATCAGGACTGGTCAGAGAGGAGCTCGTCTGTTCCTGCAACAAAGCACACAGTAAGTGCCTGCTGTGTGCCTGGTGTGTGGGGAGGAAGGACTGTGCAGAGAAAGGGGACCTCACGAAGCAGCTCTCGGTGGCTCACTCAGGGAGCTCGCCCAGGTCACGGCATAAAGTGAGAGGCCACAGGGTCGTGCACCGTGGAGGACCTCATCCCAGGAACCTCCTCCCAGCAGGCTGGCAGAGAGTCAGAAAGCAAAATATGTGGCAAGCACACTGGAACTGAGTTGCTGAATGTTTCAGAATCTTCCAACAGGATGGATGTAAGATAAGACCACAGGCCTGACAGCGTCCTCATGCAGCCCCCACACCCATCGCCTGCCCTCCACACAGCCGAGCTTCCAGACGACCCAAGAACAGAGGCATGAAGGGCTTCCTGCTCACACACTCCCTAAGCCACACCTGGAAACCACGCATCTGAGGCAGGCTCACGCCCAAAGAGAGGTAACTCAGGGAGCTCATCACGTCTGCTCACTTAAAATCATGGGTAAAACCGAGAGGAGCACCCCTACCCCGGCCAATGGCCCTAGAGTTCAGAGGATGAGACCCTGGGCCATGGGAAAGCTGCTCACCACTGAGGCCGCAGCATGGCCTTGTTTTCCACGCGAGAACCTCAGAGGAACCGAGCTGACAGATTAGTGGGCTCTGCAGAAAGCTGCTGTCTGGTCAGATGTGAACGTTTGGGGTGAGGGGAGCTAAGAGCTCCCATGAGCAGATCGGCTGGAAAACGTGAACTCATTCCTTTGGCTTTCTGGGACGGCCTGCGGTTCACCTGTGTTTAACCAAGTGCTGCCCAAACGCACGAGATCTTAGATCCTTTTTTACTCCACTGGGAAGGCTCTGTTTGAGGAACACGGACTTGGGCACACAGACGGGTGGAGCGACCACCTCAGTGAACGCCAGTCTACCATCACGGAGACGGAGGTCCGGAGAGAGGCCCGGCCAGGCGCAGAAGAGACGCGCGATGGCAACAGGTGGCACGGGAGCGTGGTCCCTGACTACTGGCCACATTCTTCCATATCCACGCTACCGCTCTGTGAATGAAAATCACCCAACACATAACCAGCACACACACACACGCAGACGAGTTCCTGAGCCACAGGTATTTCCGTAGGCACGGTTTAATAGAAATGTAACTCAGAAAAGCATTCCGGCTCCCTACAAAGGCTTCAGAGGCAACCACTAAAAAGACTTGAGGCCAAATCTGGAAGGGGGGAGGGACAGCCGTATTATGCAACAATTTGTTGTCCTTGCCAAACACTGGTGCTTGGAAGTTAAGAAGAGACAGCAGGCGCACCTGCGTCCATTGGCATAGAGTTAAATCGATCCAAAAAATTAGGCCAAGAGCCAATTACCTGTCACCCAAAGATTCACTTAAAGGATTTCAATAGTCTTTACAAGCATGAATTTAAATTTTCTGTGCTCCTAAGACAGTCTTCCTCAGATATTTACAGAGACATTAAAATTTTATGGTATTATTCATGAAAAAGTAGGAAATAACAATGTTAATCACAGGTGCCTTGCAGCAGCATGTCAGTAGCTCTCTGGGGATCCCCAGGGAGGGTGTAAGATTCCCCTCGCCATTCACTTGCATCTTTGATATTTCTGGTTCCGTATAATGACGTGCATACGTCCCTGACGTTTCTCTCCAGCACGCTGCTGGTTCTTGCTCTCGGCAACAGGCTTCATCACTCCTTCGTGGCTCCTGATTTCCTCTCTCCGCGAGTCACTGCTCTGTGCTCCGGGGGACCACCGAGCAGACAGACGAATTACCCTGTCCTCATGAACTCGGCCACCGCGGAGGGCTTATTAACACAGTCACAAACCTTGCTTTGTAAACGAAATCTTTTCTTCCATTATCTTCAAAAGCAGATGATGACAAGAAATTGGATATCAGGGAAATACACTGTCAACCTCATTCTAGCAAAGATATTCCCTGGAACCCCAGATTCCAAAATACATGCTTGCAAGGAATTCCCACGATCAACAGGCAGTGGTGGGAACGACACGCCACGGGTATGGGTCCCCTCACGGGTGTCAGCTACCACAGCAAGAAGACAACATATATTTGTTTCTCTCCATAAAACTCAATAAGCAGGTACTTTTAAGAAGAGTTTTAAGGCAGTTTTCATCTTTTCCTTTGTTATAACTTAGGAGGTAAAAAACGGTAACCAGGCAGGATTTCAGCACTGTACAGTTTCTGAAGGACCTTCCAGAGCCACCTTGTCTGCGAGTCACATACAGCCATATGGGGTCAGGTGGGTAGGAAATCCCCCACCAACAGGCACACACAGACCCCGAGCCTTTGACCAAGGGTGACACTGACGGTGGGATGTTTGGGCCTTATCATCTGGCGAGCCACTGCTTCCCCTCCCGGGACAATGTTTTACTGGGGTCACTACGAGAGACGGCTTTATGAAAGTGCTCACCCCAAATTCTTCATGGAACTAGTAAGGGTACAAATATTAACGAATTTCTTGCCATGTTTGCGGTTGTTGAGGACACGGCATGCTAACCATCTGGGCCTAATAGAAAAGCCCAAAGTAAATATTTTTTGCATCTAGTTCTCAGAAAAGGTTTGCTTCTCCCGAGGAACTAAGATGTTTCTTCCTTTCTAATGATGAAAATTCTGGTTCTCACCATGGCTTCATTTTCATGTTGCATTCCAGGAAGCTCAGAAACAAACGTGACGCAGAATTCTCGTGTCTCTGTGGGCTTTCGGTCTGCTTGGGCTCTTTTCCTCTGCTACCAAAACGCTTCTATTTCCATCCTTTTAATTCTTATTAACAATGTTTTTCTGTTGCTGGTTTTAAGCTGCCTCCAATCCTTTTCTGAATGAGTAGGACCCAATGGTATGCATACATTCACATAAACCTTCAACTGACCGACAGGGAAATTATTTGTACACATTCTAAGTGATGGGGCCAGAGTAACAGAACCTGGACGGACCCAGAATTGGAACCCAGATCTCTGCAAAATCAGTCTGTGCTCATTTTACTATACTCCCTCCATTCCCCTTGTTAAGTTCAAGGTAAATACCCAAGACATCTTGCACAGGAAAAGTGTCTGAACAGACCACACACCTTCCTTCTCTGAGACTCCTGCTCCCAAGCTGACCTGGTGTGACTCGACCGCTGGCAACAGTTCATCAATGCACCGATCTGAATCACCAGTAGTGATACAATGAAAACTCCCTTCAATTCATCTAAGACCCAAGTAGGTTTGGCCCAGAACAGATGAGTTAACTAGAGGGTTCCATTCCATCAAGAATTAAACTTTAAGAAACATAGGCCATAACTAAAAATTTTTTAAAAGTCAGTTGGCTATAAATTCCACTGATGCTGTGACAGAGCTCTATGACCTCCTGGCAGCTAAAGATAATCTTTTCTTAAACTTTTCCTCCTACCCAGCAGAACCCCCTTGGACTTACTTAGGTTTATGCCCAGACATCTGGATTTCACCTGGAATGATCCATTCCCACCGCAGAATAAGAGCGAAGGCAGTCCTGTCAGTTAACGCGCTACAGCTGCAAGAGAAACTCCACCGTCCTTCTACCAACGTTCAAGCCCTGGAGAGGTGACCAGTTCCCGAGTAGGGGTTTACTTGTCTACCTCACCGTTGGTTGAGGGGCCCCAGTGGTGTGTCTTCCAGGGAGCTGAACGCCCCTTCATTGAACACACTGACCCTGCGATTCCGTCAGTGGAAGTGGTTGCCTACACTTTAGGCCTGTCCACTGCAAAGACAGATTTCTGTTCAGTCTGCGTCTGCTTCATCACAACGGTCATCCCCTTGCCTGTCCTCTCTGGCAAACTTCGTGATTTAGTAAAAATAATTACAGAAGTTTCAAATGAAGAATCACAAGCTGTCAGACACCCATGTGAAGAGTTGACCAGTCTGCGATCTTGGCATCTACAACAAGGCCCACAGTAAAGCTGAAAACACAACCGTATTCAACTTAGAAATGCAAATTGTTTGATAAACTATTTCAACCAACAACTATTTGTCAAGGCCCTTCTAAGAGTCAGACTGGGAATGCGTGGCTGGGGATAGTGTGGTAAGCATGAAAGACAAGGCCATTTCCAGGTGAGCACACTCACCTGGGTTCTGGTGAGTGGGGAGAGAGGAATGGGCAGAATGGGGTGAGGGGCTGGAGACCCCGAGAGACAGGGCATCAGCGAGTGGCTCCAGAGATGAGAGGAGACTAATCAGCCACACAAAGGGACAGGACAAGTGCCGAGCTGGGGGCAGGAGGTTCAGGGAGAGTGAGCACAGAAAACAGGACACAGCAGGTGCTTCCAAGGATGCGGAGACCCGGGAACCCGGGGCACGGTCACTGGGAATGCCAACAGGTGCGGATGCCGTGGAAAACAGGACAGAGGGTCCTTGAAAAACTACAACTACAACTAATGTGTGGTCCAGCAACCCAGCTCTGGACGTTTGCTCAGAAGAACTGAGATGAGAACCTCAGAGAGCCACCTGCTCTCCAAGTCATGGCATCTACTCGTGGGGCCTGGAGGCAGAGACGGCGTCCACGGACGCACGGCCGGAGAACTACGGGCTGCATGCGCTCTCAGCAGCCCTGAGAAAGAAGGGACTCTACAACATGTCAGGACACCAGGGCGCATTGAGGACGCTGTGCTCAATGAAAGGAGGCAGCCACAGAAAGACCAACACGGTGCGCGTCCACTCCATGAGGCCCCTGAAGCAGCCAAACTCGTAAAACCACGGAGCTGCGTGGCGGTTGCCTGGAGGCCTGGAGAGCTGCGGGTGGGGGGGGACTGCTGCTCACCTGGGGGGCCTGGGGTGTCCCCCCGGAGCCAGGCAAACAAGCCCCAGAGCTCCCGGCACAACTGCAGACCTGTAGTCACCCACATGAACTGTCACTTGAAAAACCATTAAGAGAGTAGATTTCACATGAAGCGCTCTTTCCACAATAAAATAGAACTTTAGGGGGCGCCTGGGGGGCTCCGTGGGTTGAAGCCTCTGCCTTCAGCTCATGGCATGATCTCAGGGTCCTGGGATCGAGCCCCGCATCGGGCTCTCTGCACGGCGGGGAGCCTGCTTCCTCCTCTCTCTCTGCCTGCCTCCCTGCCTACCTGTGATCTCTGTCAAATAAATAAATAAAATCTTAAAAAAAATTTAAAAAGGAACGAAAAGAAAGGCCACAGGAGAGGGAACAGGACGTACTGAGTCGGTGAGGCAGCAGAAGGCAACTCAGAGCCCCAGGGACTGGGGTTGGGAGCTTGGGCTCTCCTGCAAATGCCGTGGAAAGGCCTCTTCAAAGTCCCTTAAGAAGAGGAATGAGATCGGGGTCTGTTTTACAGGCGATCACAGCGACTTCTGCGTAGACCAGAAGAGGAGGAGCTAGAGCAGGACGACCAGTGACAAGGCTCGGCGCCAAGGCCAGGCACACTTGCTGCAGCCGCTCGCTCTCTTCTTCAACCCCCATGGCCCTTGCAAGACATGCAGCCGACGAGAGATCCTCACGAGCAGCTGGGAGCAGGGGAAGGTAAAGTGATGTTGAAAGGCAGCCCTGAGTCAGAGGCCTTTTCCTCCCCACCGTATTCAGATGTGCCAACTAGAAACCAGCCTGGAAGGAAACCATGACAACCAGTGGACTCCTCCTACCCACTGATGGCGCGTCAGCCCTGGCCACAAACCCAGAAGAGACACTAATTGCTCAGATTAGCCAGCGAGCAGCGTCCCCGCTGATGAAGGCTGGGTTCCCATGCGGAGCCACGCAGACCCCGGCCTGCCCCCCCACCCCAGGGCGCAAGCATTTCCACACGGTCCTGAGAGGCAGCAGCTCTGGGCATGGGGTTCAGGGCCCAGGGGCTCCACGCCTAACCCCTCAACTCACCCGTTTTGTCACTGAGGCTCTGAGTAAGATTTAATTTTAAAATAAGGTTCTACTGTCCCCCCAAATCCTGAGAGTCCCAAAAGTAGTGACCTCAGGGGACACTTCCAATCTGGTGACCTGCGTTACCTGGTCTCGCTTCTGACCTCTGCGCTGCTGTCCAGACCTCTAGTGACTCACCTGCTAGGCTGGGTCAGCCGGACGTGTCCGCCCACTGATGACCCGACGCTCCCCCAGCGCCCCGCGGGGCTGCCCCTCGCGCCCATGCCTGTGGCCCCGGCTGCCTCGCGCCTGCATGCTGCAGTGCTCACACATGAGCCGGGGGCGCCAGCGTCAGCCTTCTGGACGCGGCCCGTGTCCGCCCCACAGCAACTGAAACCCAGCAAGGTGGCCGTCGGACGCACTACTGTCCCCAAAGCCTGGCCGCCTCCTGTCTCCACAGTGACGACGCTGCTACGCCCCAGCTGGAACCCTGCACCCGCGGGGCCCGAGGCCGTGGCGTGCGCGCACTCTCGCACACGTGTGCGTCGGCACAAAACCGGCGTCCTCACCCGCGGCGAGGCTCAGGTTGTTCTAAGCTGATTATATTGTCTATATTGTATGATAAAATCATCCCGTGATCGATATGATGAGCTGTGCTTCCCCCGCTTCCTCCCCCCTACCAGGCCCCCCTCCTACTCGGTAGCCACGGCCTGGGTCACTCTTTCAGGACCTAAGCTAGAAGCAGCCAGACAGATGAGCTCATGTGACCATGACTCTGGGTGAAGGAGGACTGGAACTGGGACGCATCTGAATTTTAGAGAAGCTTCTGGAAGCAAGGGCTAACCCCAGATGTTCTGATGCTTCTTCGTGGAAGACCTTCGGCCTTGCAGAAAGCTGGATAACCAGAACTCGAGTTCTGTGAGCAGAACACTGGTGAGCGCCGTGCTCCCAGGTGAGACGCCTGCTCAGCCGAAGGCCGGCTGACGGTCCCCTGCCACCTCCGCAGCTGGCTTCAGCAGTCCCGCAGGACAGCGTCTCCCAGCACGCAGGGTGCAGCCCGCACGCCGGCACAGGTGTGGGGCCGGAGCCCAGCCAGGTGAGCAGAGGGAGAGCAGTCGGGCCCCACGGTGAGCAGCGTGTCGCACACCGAGAGGCCACACAAGTCCGGGACTGCGTCTTGGGGCCCGCGGTCAACCAGCACACGGAGACCCTGCAGCCGCTCCAAGCAGGATTTCAGGACAGCAGCGACAATGTCTAACCACTCTGCATCGCTAACGTGCGGACTGAGGACAGGCCCCAGGAAGTGACCGTCCTTCGTGCGTCGTTCAAATACTGTGTGTGTCTGCTTTCCACCAGAACCCTTCGTCGTCGTCTGCCAGAGACCACCACTGTGGGCCCCGTGCATGTCCCCCCAGACTCATCTGCTGAAACCGACCTGTGGGGGTTGGGTCACGAGGACCGGGCCTCGGGCTGGGATCAGGACCCTGCTAAGACGGGGCCCCAGAGCGCCTGTGTCCTCCCTCTGCTCTCTGTCGGACGTCCGGACGTGGGACCGCAGACCCCAAAGCTGCCCCCGGTTCTGTGAGAGGGAACCTCGGCGAGCCGCCCAGATCTGGGGCACTCTGCTTGCGCGGCCTGAACCAAGACGGGCACCCGCGGCACAAGGGGGGGCTGCTCCTTCCCCATAAACGACGTTCTCTGCCCACGTCTCCCTACGTCGAAGAGGCGCTCTCCACACTCACACATCCCACCAGTGGCTTCCGGCCCCTCACAGCACCCAGACTGTTCTGAGGTCTTGTCCCCAGCACAGAGAGCCCTGCATTCAAAGCCCTGACAAGCTAGAGTCCACCAGAACTCACCAGAACGGTGCAGTCCTGAACACAGAAGTTCCAGCGTGCGGGACTTGGCTAACGGCTGCTGAGCTAACGACTCAGCTGCCTGGCTCCCCGTAAAGCCTGGCCCCTGGTCTCAGGCGCCTCGTCTGGCCCTGGGGGCAGCCTCAGCATGTGGGGTGAGGTGAGGGGCCGTGGAAGCAGCACCCCCCTTCCTGCACGTGAGACGCACTCAGCAGAGACCCCTCCGTCGCATCTCCTCAACACTGAGACTAATCAGCCGCACACAGCACGAGTTTCACACGGTTACCCGCAAAGACACTTATGGACTGAAACCCGTGGCCACTCTGTTCGCTGACCACGGTGAAGCCCGAGGTCTGCGGAAAAGTCTTCTTGAAAATAACACTGTCGGCCGCTGTGGGCCACGGTCCCTCTTCCGGGATACGACCTGAGATTCCCAAACATCAGGTCGCTACTGGGTTATTGTACATAAGAAACGCCCAGAAGAGCCCCGTGACAGGCATGGGGCTATCCAGGGCTGCCCTAGCCTTGTCACGGTCATACGCCCACGTGTCGGTCAGACCAGCCCCACAGCACCTGCCTCGCTCACGGGGGTGGGGGGCAGCAGCTGGCTGCAGGAAGCAGGGTCCGTGTCCACTACCTCCGAGGCAGGAGAGAAAACCCACACAGTCCCCCGAACGGGGAAAGTTTCGCATAATGAACCCGTGACTGTAAGCAGGAATTCGCGCCATCACGGATTTGCTAGCGACAGGTAGGGAGAGCTCCTAAGAACGAAAGGACTGCAGAGCCGGGGAGCGGCCCCGCGCCCCACACCCACCCCGGCCGAGTTCCAGGCCTTCTCGGAGACACACGCCCACGGCTTGACCACCCACGGGCGTTTCTGGGGTGCCGCGGCAGCACAGCTTGTCCGAAGCCCTCCCTCTACGGAGCCTGGGAAGCTGTTCACCGGGAAGCGCCTGCCCAGAGGAGCTGTGCCACGACAGTGACCGAGAGGACGGCCAAGGGACGTGGCTGGCCACCATCCGCCATCGGAGCCGGCCCCGGGAGTCACCCACCCTGCTGGGTGCAGGGAGGTCACGTGTCTGCACAGGTCAGCATTGGAAGAGCCCTCCCCGCTTGGGAGACCAGTGCCAGAAAGGCTGTCCGTGCCACTAAAGCCACAGACCCCGCCCAGCTACGGTGGAGCCAGGAGGTGAAAGCCCGTCCCCTCGCGGGCCTCTCCACTGCCTTCTGCCGGCAGAGCTTTACATCCGGTCAGCGGGCAAGGGAGAAGGGTTCCGTGGGCCCCCGCCCGCTTCGGCAGAGCGGGCAGAGAAGGGTGAACGTGGAGCCGAGCGGCAATAAATCGGTAACTCGACCACTCAGCCACGCAGCTGCCTCCCCACCGCCCGCCCACCTCGACCCTCCACTCAGCCAGAGTGATGCTCCTTAGAGCTGACCAGATTGCCCCTCTCCTCTCCCGCCCCAGGCTTCCAGGGGCCCTGGCAGCCTTTCCCGGTCTCAGCTGCCCTCACGCCGTTCCTGCCATGCTGCCCGTCCTGTGGGGCTGCGTTCCCGGCCCCAGCACATGTGCCTCGTGATGCCTAACGTGCGGTCCATGGGACTGGGCCACGGGCACCTAGACAGCGGGCCTCACATCATGCTGGCTGCGTGTGCGAGGGTGTCCTCAAGCCGATGAGTGCTGGAATTGGGAGGCAGAGCAGAGCAGACTCCACTCCCCAGTGTGGGTGGCCCTCCTCCAAGCGGCTAAAGCCCCAATTAGAACAAAAAGGCCGGGCTCCTCTGGAAAAAGAATTCTCCTGCCTGGCTTTGAGCTGTGACATCAGCTTCTCCCTGCCTCTGGACTCTGGACTCCAACAGAAACTGCTGCTCCTCCTGGGTCTCCCACCTGCCACCCACACATCTTGGTACTTCCCAACCTCCATGATCATGAGGGCTGACCCCTTAGCACGCATTTATCACGATACTGTGTAGACAGGTGCACAGTAACCAACAGGGCGCTGTGTGTATAGTTACGTATCCCCCGGGCGCTGGCCAGCTGGGGCCCCGTTCATCGGAACAGGGAACTGGAGTAAGATGGGGGATAAGAAGTTCATCTGGGGACATTGCAGCCCTTGTGGGACATGCAAAGAGCCGTGTCTACCCAGCTGGCGGGTGGATCTGGGTCCAGCTGGATGGGAGCTGTCAGAACGGTGGGCGTGGCCCCCCAAAGGTCAGCCAATACCCGGGACAGAAGCCTGGTGCCCACCAACATGTGGGGAAGAGCCAGAAGAGAGGGATACTACCCTGGAGGTATTCCGAGGCATGCTTGGAAGCAAGGACAGCACAGAGCCTCGGGAAGGACACAGTGGCCAACAGCAGCCGCACGGGGTAAGGACCCGAACCGCCCTGGGCTCAGCGGCTGGCCCGGGATGGGGGCGGGGGCTGGATCCAGTGCACTGAGCAGCATCTAAGCAGTGAGGCGCTCAGCACGAACAGGCGGGAGAAGACGAGTTGCAGGCGTGGAGACCTGGCATTGGAGGAGCCCCTCTGGGGGTGAGAACTTTTAAAGATAGTCAGAAGCGTCAGGAAAGCAGGGACATTTGCAGAGGGACAGAACGCTCCATGAAGGGCCGTCCCTGCAGCGGTGGCCCGCAGAGCAGCCCCCAGGGGCAGGCGGACGGTGGTGGGAGCTGGGAGGGGGCCAGCCCCAGGGGCATGTCGCCCTCCAGGACAGGCAGGCCCTCTGATGAGGATCTGGGGAGGAGGGAGACGGACAGAGGCAGAGGCCGGTGTGGGAGGCGTGATGCCTCTCCAAGGGGGGGCAAGAGAGTGGGCGCACGTCACCAGGCGCTGCCGAGGGGACCCGACACTGCAGCCGCCTGTGACTCTTGACATGATGGCTTCAAGCCCACCTTTCCGTCGGGGTTTTGTTTTGCTCCCTACTTCCTGAGACCACGACCGGCTCCTTCCACGGGGAGCTCAACGCGTCGCGTACGCCGACGGAGCCCGCACAGCCTGACGCGAACCCCACTCGGAGAACCCCGTCGGGACAGGCCCCGGTCGGACAGACGTCCTCCCAGCAGCCGGACTCCGCAGGCCGCAGCCCCCACAGCAACCTCCCGGCTAACGACGAGGAAGCCCGTTTGGTTCCCCGGCAGCTCTCCGGAGGCTGGGAAGGCAAGGCCCGCCGCGCACCCAGGCCGGCGTGGAGTGTCCGTGCGCGGCCGAGCGACGTGCTCAAAGGCATTCTTGGACGAAGCGCAGCCTTTGCAGGAGCCGGAAGTGAAAGGAGCTCGTCACGGGATGAACGCACGGTGCTCCCCACCGTCGCGGGGCCGGGAGCCAGGCCAGGGCCGGAGGGGCAGCTCGCCGGCCGGTCTCCCCGCGCCCCCCCCCAAGACCCGCACTCCCGCCCCCCGTGGTGGCGCCCGGCTCACCCCTGCTCCAGACCAGTCCCTTCTCTCCTCCTTGTCGCTGAGAAAGTAGCGATCGCTGAGCTGGTTATTCCTGAGCGGGTGAACGACCAGGCTGACCTCACAGGCCTCTAGGGAGGACCTCTCTGTTCACACGGGGATGCTGGAGGCTGGGGGTTTGACCCAGAGCGTCCCCCAGCGGGGCCTGCGGCAGCCAGCAGGAGAGACGCGTGTGCAGGAGGAAGAACCCGGAGCCTCTGCTCACGGCTGAGGGAAGGTGGGTTTGGATACAAAGGCTTTAGACCCAGCACAGAGGGCGTGCACCACGAAGAACGGGAAGAGGTCGGGGTGGGCTCACCAGGGCCAGAGGCTGTGTGGGGACACAGGGGACAGAGGCCCAATGGGCACAGAGGCCGGCTATAGGGACACAGGGTGGCCTCGTGCAGGAGGCAGCCACCCCAGATGGGCCTTATGGGTCGAGCAGACACGGTCAGCAGCAGGTGGGGCAGGAGGACAGGCCAGGCCCGGCAGAAGCAACGTAGGTCAGTTCAGGGCGCTGGCCCCGTGTCCGTGGAAAAGGGAAACGCCAAGAGCGTGAGGCCACACGGCAGCGTGCGGGGGCTGCAGGGGCTGGGCACCGCACTGGGCTCGGAGCCAGGACACGTGGTAGAAACGGCTCTGGGGTGGAGTGTGCCTGTGGAGCACCCCATATTGACGATGAGGTCCGGGTCCAAGGGTGGCGTAGGGGGAGTTTGGAGGAAGGCAGGATTGGCCGGCAGACTTCACGTTACCAGGTGAGATTACAGCTGGAGGGTCTGGAAGGATCCTTGAGGAGTGATGTTTGAGAGAGGGCTCAAAGACAAGCCCCCCTCGAGGGAAGTCCCGCAGCAGGTGGCGGGGTCACCCGCGCAGAGGGCCGCGGGCGAGACGGACGCACGGGAGAGTGAGGACTGAGCCAGGGCGGATGGAAAACAGAGCCCCTGCAGCTTTTACAAGCATTCACATGGAGCCAAATGCACGCTCGTACACGTGCACAAGCACACAGGCGCACACCCATGCATAATCTGAAAACACCCCGTGCCCAACATTCTTTCCGGATTTGATACTATGCAATTAATTAACTGCAGAAAGGGCCTGCCATGGCTCAGCCAGAATGCGAAACAATGTTCAGGGGACGCAGAGCGGGAGCAGCTCAGAGGAAAGCCCAGCGGAAGGTGAACCAGGCATTCCAGTATGAAGGAGGAAGGTCAAGTTGGATGACACAAGGCACTTATCTCTTCACCTCAAACAGGAGAAGAATGAACAAGTGTTTGCCGAGAAGATGCTTTTAGAACCGCTGCCGTCAGAGTTCAGTCACTGTCTTGCAGAAATGATGATAGAGACATGAGTGAAAATGATCACGACGGCAGCACAACCAACAGCGGTCAGACCCTGAGTGTCCACCGCGGCCGGGCTCCACAGTGTGGGCTGCACACACTGTCGCCAATCCTCCTGAGCCCGCATGGCCCCGGGATCTGGCACTCACTACCGTCTGCTTCGTACAGACTCAGAGAGGACACCCAGCTCACGCAAGGTCACAGAGCTGGGATCACGTAAATGTTATTGCCGACACCTGTTAAACTCCCATTTTTGAAACCAGGGGAAATACTCGAATTCAATGATCTAGTTCTAAACCTCCCCTGTTGTTTGCTTTTCTCTTGAGCTAGAAAAACCCCTTTCCTGCTTACTGGCCCAGCCAGCGATCTAACTCAGCACCCCGGAGAGCAGCATCCTTGCCTGGGGGCCTTCCCCTGGGTTCTGAGAGGGTGTGCGGGCGAGACCCTTGGAGCCCGCAGAGCACAGGACGGCACTCTCCTCCTGTGAGCCCCACAGCCTTTCTGGCCTGGCCCCGCACTGTCTCCTGGGTGGGAAGGATCTGAGGCCGGCTGAAGCTGGGAGGCCCCCCTCGAGGCCACACAGGGAGAGGAGCATGCCCTGGGGAACAACCGGGCCCCCCGTGGTCCCAGGCCGTCTCCTCCCCCCACAAGGCAGTGTCCCCAGGCTCACTCTCCTCAAAGGGAGGAAGTGACAAATGCGGGAGGGAACTCCTAGGTGTCCCCGAGTAGATGTCCCTTCGCTGACGAGAAGCCCCACCATCAGATGGTCCAGAGTCCTTAGCGGAGCGTGGCCCCGACCCTCCGCCCATCTTTCTCATGTGATGCTCCGTGAAAGCCGCAGCAAGCTCCCCACTGATATCCGTGCTTTCTCCTTGGAGATAAAAATAGCTGGTGAGCCTTCTAGAAGTTCTGCTCCCATTTATTGAAGGCGCCATCTCAAATAAGATTTTGTCCTAATTACGGAGCCAGCCCCTGAGAGCAGGACGCTGGGCGGGAGCCTGAGAGCCGGGCTGGGGGGCTTTCTGACCTTCTGTCTGACTCGCAGACGATGACAGATGCTGTCCGGGCAGAGGGTCCCCAGACCAGAGTCCTTGGCTTCGCCACATGGAGAAGAAAGCAGGAAGGTAATGAGGAACAATCCTAAGGAATAAGAAGCCTTAATTCCAAGTTTTGAGAGACAGCTCATTTTCTTAACCGTCCTGCCAGCTTCCTAGACCTCCATCCCTGTTCTGCAAACATTGAGCAGGGATCTCGGGCGCCTTGGAGAGACGTCCGTGGAGGCCGCGTCTGAGCCTCGGCTGGAGCCGGCTGCTTCCGGAGCGGTTCTGCTCCCTGTGAGCCACGCTAACGTTTTAATTTCTCACTGCCAAGTCTCGTGGAAGTCTATTTTTAAATGTATAAATATTTATGTGCTCATTTACAAAATGCTTAGGCAGTCATTTTTTGTGGAGATGCTGGCCGGAGCCCGCAGCCAGCCGAGGCGCATTCGGAGCCCCCAGGAGGAAGCCCCTGACCCGGGAAGTGGGGGAGTCCGGCCAACCACGCGGCCTGCGGCGCACAGCTCTCTGGGGAGCAACTGCTCCCACCTCTCCCGGCAGCCACCTTCCAGCCTGGGGCTTCCTTCGCGGGCAGAGTCCTCTTCGCAGAGACTGAAACAGTTAACCACATCGAAGACTTCCTTCAAGTGCCCCCACGGCAAACTCGCGGGAAACAGCTAAACCCTCGTAAGACAGCGGCTCTCTCCTGAGCCAGTGATGGATGAGCAGGAATTCGTTTGTTTGGCAAATATTTATTGAGCCTCCACTATGACAAAGGCCCATACCAGGTGCTGGGCTCTGCTATTACACTATTAAATGTTCCAACAATTAAATTTTTCTGTGTCTAGAATGGTTTATAACTTACTCAAAGTGCTCTGTGCAAAGGACCCCCGGAGCGAGCGGCGAGCTAGCCGTGAAGATTCCGTCACTGACTGTAAATCACACAGCATAAACAAATAAGAACATTATTTAAATGAGAGGCCCTTTACTTATAGAAACCATATCGCAGGTATTTTCTTTCAAGATCTAATTAGATTTAAAGCTTGGGAAACAAGATGAAAATGAACGTCTTCTCCTAAGGGTATCTGGATGGGAGTCAGCCACGTACATAATTTTTTTTTATCGTATAGCAAATTTGCCCAGGTAATAATCAAACAAAAGAGCTCTGTTCTAGGAGAGGAGTAAAAGGGAAGAAAAAAGAAACGGAGCCATGCATTGTGATGGTGGACAACCCTGCCAGCACACCCCTGACCAGTCTCACTGACCATGGACAACCCAACCAACACGCTCCTGACCGGTCTTATTGACCACCAGCCACAGATCGTGACTATGGATGATCCCACCAACACGCTCCTGACCGGTCTTACTGACCACCAGCCACGGATTGTCACCATGGATGATCCCACCAACACG